>JACCPG010000986.1:0-26118 GCA_016069955.1 Drepana arcuata | reverse complement strand
GACCGCGCGCGACATTCAACGATTGGGTGTGGTCGTGAGGCGCGGGGACAAGCCACAGAAACTGCAAGTGGAACGGCTCACGCAGGCGTTCAGGGACGCCCTGGCGAAATACTCCTCCGTACAAAAGGTAAGGCTAATGGGCAAAAGCTGAAAACTTTTGCCTGGCTGGAGGTCTCGTCCATTGCCCGGTTAAGTAGCAAAAGTTCCCGGAACTCACGCTACGAGAGACAATACAAACAAAAAACTCTATGCCCCGTGGTTTTACTCGCGAGTAAACGTATACGAACGATACGTTTACAAACAAACTCAAAACTTAATAATAAAATATATAATAGTAGAGGGCCGTGATGGCCGAATGTTTCGATTCGTGCCTAGCAAAAATTGCAAGTTCGAATCCCGAATGTACCAAAATGTTTCCCAGTGAGTACTGTGATTAATCACACTGCGCGCTTTACACTGACGGAAAAGAGGAAACCCACATACGAAATTCAAAGTCAGAATGTATAGTCGTGCTTCAGAAACCATAGATTAAGGATTTTTTTCGCTACGCTAAATACATCCTATATCTATGTCAGAAACGGCGACCGACGCGCCGTCTGTCACGTCGGCACGTTTATATAACACCGTCGAGAAGTGAATGTGTGGGTACTTACCTCTGCCTCCCTTTCGGAGACTCTTGTAGGAAGGCGTGAAGATATAATGAAGTTAATAATTGCTAAGAGCCGTGGTGGCCGAGTGGTTCGAGCAGTTGCCTGCGACGCAAAGGTCGCAAGTTCGAATCCCGACTGTACCAATGAGTTTTTCTGAACTTAAGTACAGTGATTAGCCACACCACGAGCTTTACGGTGAAGGAAAACATCGAGTGGAAACCTGCATACGTCTGAGAAGAAATTGAAAGGCGTATACCTCTGGCGGAAAGTGCCTATTCACCTATACACCTCTGCCTACCCCTACGGGGACCCTTGTGGGAAGGCGTGAGGATATATATTATTATAATAATAGCTATATTTGTTGTAAATTATTTTACACGTATAATAGTCGTAAAAAAATTGCGTTGCAGCAAGTGTCTGAGAAGATGGCAGCGCACATGCCTCGGGCGCCGCGGGTGAGGAACGACCCCCAGGCGTTGGAGCAGCAGGCGATTGCTGATGATGAGGAGTCGTCACAGCTCGCCAACCAACAAGCGCAGGTACAGCCCTCGTACATTTTCTATCTTCTGGCTATTTACTTCTCATTAATGTACTTTTCATAACGGGTTTCCCGTCCGAATTGAGAGCTGCCCGACTGGGGCAGGACCTCCACCTTATAGAAGTCCGTAGCCAAATAACACAATTTATTGTGTTACGCGGTGAATAAGGTTGCCAGTAATGAGCTCCTTGGGGAGGGGGGAGGATTGTTACATTGTGTTGGAAGCAGAGGGATTAAACCCATTATGCTGCCAACACACTATAACTCTCCGAACACAGAGTGGCAACGCGCAAGTGACATTTCGGTATCGTGAGCGTAAATAGGCTACGGTAACCGTTTCCCATCAGGTAAACCGTATGCTTGTTTGCCACTCTTGTTGTATAAATAGCACATAGCATAAGACACTTAGATTAAGTTAATGTATATATTTGTGTTCGAATTGTTGGCAAACCTAATAAAAATAAATAAATAAATAAAAAAAAATAAAAAATTCAGTCCTCCTCGGGTTGTACTGTCCCATATAATAAATTTACTCTTTGGATATTTTTTGTCAAGATAACTATTATATTCTACGGCGATGGACTCGCCGTCTGTCACGTTGGCACCTAATATACCTCTGGCGGAAAGTGTGGGTATTACCTTATACACCTCTGCCTACCCCTTCGGGGACCTTTGTGGGAGGCGTGAGGATATTATTATTATTCTTATTATAACTATTCTATTTAATGATATGGGTTTCGTCGAATTTGTACTTATATTGATTTGTGCAGGCTCGTCTGGTACAGTTCGAAACGAGTATGTTGCTTGAGAAAGAAGCCTACATCAATAAGATTGAAGCAGACGTGTTGGATGTCAACCAAATAATGCAGGAGTTGGCCGAGATGGTCAACCATCAGGGACAGACAGTTGGTATGTATTTGATATTAACTAAAATATATAGACATCTGCGCTAACAGCCTAAATCCCCACCGCCAATACCTTTCTAATTGCGACTCGGATTGTAAGCGTTTACATATATATATATATATATATATATATAGGAGTTCCCATTTGTGAACTCACTCATCACGAAATCTCAAGAACTATAAGGCCGATTGACTTGAAATTTGGTAGGAGTGTTCCTTACTAGTGTTAAGAACGGATTTTATGAAACTCCACCCGTAAGGTGGAACGCGGGGGATTTAAATTAAAAAAAAACACGTTTTCTACTATTGCATCCATAGGTCACAGTCATGGTCATCCATGGAACTTGGTCAAGATATAATTTTTGGCATGATATTAATTTACTATGTCAACCACCTTTATTATTATTATTAAACAAACCTTAGCCACAGCAACGCGTGGCCTGATCTGCTAGTACATAATACCTGGTAACAGTCAAGTCAATTTGCTTCCCTCTACAAACACAATGAAAGAAGCCGTGGTGGCCGAGTGGTTCAAGTAGTTGCCTGCGACACAAAGATCGCAAGTTCGAATCCCGATTGTACCAATGAGTTTTCTGAACTTAAGTACAGTGATTAGTCATACCACGTGCTTTTCGGTGAAGGAAAACATCGAGAGGAAACCTGCATACGTCTGAGAAGCAATTCGAAGGCGTATGTATAGTCGTGCTTGAGTAACGGCGACGGACTCGCCATCTGTCACGTTGGCACCTAAAATATATCTCTGACGGAAAGTGGTTGTGTGGGTACTACCTATACACCTCTTCACACCCTCCGGGACCCTTGTGGGAAGGCGAAGGCGAGAAGGCGAACTCAATTTCTCTATACATCCCCAATGACCATAGACTTTGATATTTCCAGACACTGTCGAAAGCCACATCGAAGCGGCCAGTGCGAATGTGGAATCTGGTGTGGACGAACTAGCCAAGGCGGCAGAGTATCAACGCAGGTACAGGAGGAAAATGTTCATAATAATCATTATTGCCACCATACTAGCTATTATCTTTATCGTATGGGTTGTTAAAGCATTCCGATAGACGCCTAATTTATGTTATACTTATATTAAAATGAGACTTTAGGGTCCATATTAGGTGGGTGAAACCTCCGAGCACTGTATAGTATATACGTCATATATCTAATATCCTACTAATATCTTTCACGCAAAAACTAAACTGAATTGGATGAAATTTGGCACCCAGATAGATTGTTACATAGGATGTTTTATTCCAGAAATACCAATGAAATATTTTTTTATGAGGGTGGTACCACACAGCTACTATATACATACATATATATCTACACTCTTTACAAAAAGGGTAGGCAACACTTGCCACTTTTCGATAGATAGATATATATATGACGTGTCCGTGAAACACTACATAAGTTCAGAAAAACTCATTGGTACAGTCGGGATTCGATCTTGCAGTCTCTGTGTTGCAGACAACTACTCGAACCACTCGGCCACCATGGCTTTCGAATATTTATCGACTTCATGTCTGTCAGCCCTTTAGTGGCGGCTCGATGTATGGCTTTTAAGCTATAATAAACATTGGAAAAGAATGAGGATTAACATTGTTGCATTACGCCAACACAGGAATTATAAAATGAACTATATTTACTATAATATAAAGTTTAAAGTAGCATAGTATTGTATCGCTTTAATGTAGCTATGAAGTTTTATACAAATTAGTAGTTCTTTAAAAATCAACACTTTTTAAGTCATTGAAAGTACCATTTTTTGTTTGTTTGTTTCTGTTTTAATGTAATACGAGTATTTTTAAGTTTTAAATGTCACACCAATTTGTTGATTTTGTTCAGTTAATGAGAATGTTATAATTGAAAGTATTATTTTAGGTCCCCATATACTGCTAGAATGTTACTATTTGTATCAAATATTATTAAGACTGAGGCCGTCTCACAATCACATTTATAAATCTATCCTCACGCCTTCCCACAAGGATCCTCGAAGGGGTAGGCAGAGGTATATAGGGTAATACCCACTTTCCGCCAGAGGTATATTAGGTGCCAACGTGACAGATGGCGAGTCCACCGCCCTTACTCCGGCACGAATATACATACGCTTTTGAATTGCTTCTCAAACGTATGCAGGTTTCCTCTCGATGTTTCCCTTTACCGTTAAGCTCGTGGTGTGACTAATCACTGTACTTAAGTTCAGAAAAACTCATTGGTACAGTCGGGATTCGAACTTGCGACCTTTGCGCTGCAGGCAACTGCTCGAACCACTCGGCAACCACGGCTCTACCAAACACATCACATTTATAGATATACTAGCTGTGCCCGCGACTTCGTCGGCTTTTTTATCTTTCGTAAAAATTTTACTTTTTCTTTTTCAATAAAAAGTATCCTATATTACTTCTAATACCTTCAATAATATGTTAACAAAGTTTCATGATGATCGGTTAAGTAGTTTGTACGTGAAAGCGTAACAAACAAACTTACATTCACATTTATAATATTAGTAAGGATGTAAACGCCTTCTTTCTTCGTAATTCTTCTCAGATGTCAACTTTTAAAGCTCTACCACAACGAGGTACTAACATTTGATTTTGTTTTCCTTAGACACCTCATGATATTAGGGAAATTATATTCTCATAGACAACGAATAAAATTACTAGAGAAATAATATTTCTAGCGTCTCTATTCTTCCCTGTGAGAAAGCACTTATCCTCATTTGTTATAAATATTAACATTTCCTTTGGGGGTCACATTATTATTATCCAGACGAGAATACGTATAATATCGCTGTATATCTAGCCTCGTGTAATGTATAGAGTTATAATAATTATGTTATTTATATATTTAATCGTAGTTAGGAGTTTATAGTAGTCATGTAACCAATTTTGCGTCAAAACTCAATTCTTGTTCAACATTCCAAAGATGTCAATTTTGACAGCTGTCAAAGTGTCTAAAGAAGCGGGAATCGGTGATGGCATTTGTGGTACACGTTGCAAGTATCAGAAAATAATTTAAATTATAAAGTGATGCGAGACAACAAGAAATTTTAAAAATTTGTATTGTGTCTTGATGAAAATTTTCATCAAGACAATTTTTTGTATACTTTAATGACATAGATACTAGTCGTTCAGTCGCATAAACTGTTATACATAAATACCATCACTGAGTGCCTTGACTAATAACCGTATATAATCTATAGTAAACCAAGTTTTAAATAGTTTAAAATTTAAATGCATATGCCTCCCACGTCATGCCTCATTATTTTAAGTATTTTGTTTATTTTAAGTATATTATTATTAAGAGCGGCTATTTTAACCACAATTATACTTGTGAAACGTCACTCTGAATATATTTTTGTTGATTTGTAACACAATAAAGAGTTATTTTGAAAACATTTGCGTTTCGTTAACCAGCTGCGATTCTTAAAAGGAGGAACTTATTTATCCAACTAGGTATACCTCGCGGTATCGACCGCATTAAATTCATAATAATTATACATATATATATAAAAAACGATCGAACTCTGGGATCCTAAAGAAAATGTGTTTCGTCTTAATATAGAACAATAGATAAACTTTGCCTAAATCTATTTTGAGGAGATAACCGTACCATCAGGCGGGCCGCACGCTTATTTTCCACACCTGTGGTATAAATAAAACTTAAGAAAAAACCTTCATCGCGAGTATGCCCATGTGCAATCTTGGAAACTTATTCTATTTTGGTTTGACCGGATATTTTTCATTACCGACCCGCCATCGGTAACATTGACACCTAAATATAAATCCAGCGAAAAGAGGGTGTAAAATTCCGCCTACCTCTTCGGAGACCCTAGCGGAAAGGCGTAAAAATACACTAGATTTGTTTCAACACTATTTATTGCCTTGCCACTTATTTCAGAAATATGTTTATGGATTTAATTTGGAACGGAACTCTACGGAACTAAAGTCACTGCTTAGATTCCACAGAGCAGGTCTTTGAGTATTTTTTTTTCTATTGTCTTTCGTAGCGTGAGTTCCGCAAACTTTTGCTACTTAACCGGTATGGTCTGTGTCTGAAATAGCATAGTATTCACAATTTACTCTAAACTTGATGAAATTCCTAAGCTCTTGTACAAGCCGTGATCTATATGCCAGCTATAAACAAATACTATAGATATATATTTCAGTCAGATTATAGTTACGATTTGGTTCATCAAATGCATTTATTTCCACATTAAATTATACTTTAACATGTAAACCATAAAGTTTAAAACTAATTGATATTCGGTATTCACAGATTATGTAACATTATTATTTATTTATACAAACAGACGTGATTATGTACAAGGTAATATGAGTTTTAATATAATGCCTTTTTATATTGGTGTGATGCGGAAATATCTTGGACCATGATACTGCTAAATATGAAAGTACATCACAATTGACGATTTAAAATAGTCGGTTAATAACATACGCATTAAGCGGCAATCTAATTGAAAATTTAACTTAGTGTGTACCAAATAAAGACCATAATACTGCTTTTTATTAAGAATTTTATTTCAGTGTGTTCTATTTCATTGTACTTAGAGTTTATTTTCGATTGACGATATGAATATTGTATTTTATTTATATAGATATTTCCCTCTCACATCAATATTGTTAAGCTATTATGAAATTCAGTTCTCAGTGAGACCAACATTGGCCCCAATTTATATTAATCGTCAGCAAGACGAGTATAAATACATATATATATATAATTTATACATACAATCATTAATAATATAAAATATATGGAGCATATAAGTATAAATAAACAGTTTGTAAGCCTAGAGATAATTGCCGCTCTACTCTGCCTACCCCGCGAGGGACTACGCGATGATATGTTCATGTAGTTACATGTATATCAAATAAATCAGATATATTTTTCCGGAATTCTTATTTCGGAAGTTATTTTGATACCTCAGTTCTAGAATCAGATAATCCATCACGCTACAATTTTACAGCAAAACAAAATAAAAAAATAGATTCCTTTTAAATAAAACGGCGTATGATACTGGCACTATAAACATTAATAATTGACCTTAAATACTATAAATACAATATAATAAACTTTAACACACAGATATTTAATCTGTCAAGATCCCGAATACTATACCCTGTTAGATCTACTGTTACAAGCGGAGTATTGAAATGGAGATTACAAAATCAACTTTATTTCTCTTATTGATAAAGGTGTTTTTGCATAAATAATAAGCGATTCGGTACACACCAGTCGGAGCACCATATATCAGGGAGATCTACTTACCAAGGATTATGTGGCAATATATAAACCAGTGCCGCTTAGTTTTAAACCTTTTAATGAGAGTGCGAGAATATTGAAAAATGTGAAGTGTCTGGAAGAAGACAGAGGAAGACCACGGTCCAACTACTTAGATTTAAATCGATCTAATACTGGGGAACTAGGAACTTCTAGAGGGCTCGCAACCGGCAAGGTTTGAAAAGACTGATGCATGTAGATGAAGCGAAAGAGGTCTGGAAAGACCTGGAGCACTCTCACTGCCTAATCCGAGGACGTGGAACGCGGTTAACATGTCTGTATGAAAAATTGTTTACACGTGTTGACAGGTAACAACAGTCTAGGTATGTAATGTGAATGTTGTCACATAAAACCATGGAGTAATAATGTGCCTGGCAACAAAATTGGTGTAAGGAACGTCGTATTAATCTTTTTCTAACAGCCTTACAATTTGGCATAACTTGTCAACAATATAAATATCGTATATTTAAATCGTGCGACCGTCCCGCCTTGCTGACGAAGTAATATAAGTTAAATTAGTATACTACCGGAGCTTAGCCTGCCGCTGTTGCCAGAGCGCGTATTTAGCGCACGCCGTGTCGATCATTTGGTTCATATGTCGTGTCATTGTCGTCGCTAGGGGTGTTAGGTCGCGAAGCATTTTTTCCTGAAAAAAAAACGAATAAAAATATTACATAGTAGGCGTGTACCAAGATTTAGCCCGAGTAAAATTTGTCATGAGGATTTTTTTTTAAATATGTTTTTGGATAAAAATCCTGGAGACAAATGAAAAAATTTGAACACAGGATATTTCCTGTGTGTAATTTCAGCTAATAGTATCTCTTTGAGTGAAATTTCGTTTAGCCGTTCAGAAACTAACTACTTACAGATAAATAATTGACTCAAATCGGTATCCAAAAGCAACGTGTCAAAAAACAAGGATCATTGCGACGGTGGATCGCAATGCTGATTCTATGAGCGAGGCATGTTCCAATTAATATTATTTTTAAGCGTATTTACCTCAAAAGGCCTCAACTTGACGTTCCTAAACCTAAGCAAGGCCTCGTAGAACTTGTCGGCGCGGGCCGCCATGTCCTCAGTCTCCGCACTGGCCCCCGGTTGGGGGAAACACCGCCAGAGCTCCCTCAACAGCTCACCCCCAGAAAGGTAGATCCTGTGCAGCTCCGATTTCACATCAGGTGGTATTAGTTCTGTGGAAATAAATCGCGAACTTGACAAACTCGTCTAAAAATTTATTGCACCAGCAGCAGTTTTCTGTAATCTATACATACATACAAGTAAATAAAAGTGGAGTGTCTGTTTGTAATATAAAAAAACCGCGTTTTACTAAATGCACATGCATGTACATTACATTACGTAATTATCATTTTTTACAATTTTTATCTGTGTCTGTCTGTCTGTTTGTTCGGGGTAATCCCTGAAACGGTTGGACCGATCATAACGGGATTTTCACTGACAGATAGCTGATGTTAAAATGAATAACTTAGACTACTAGGGCAGTGCAGTGGGGGAGGGGGAGGGGGGGGAGCTGTACTCACGGCCCATGGAGGCGGCGTGGTGTTGCCGCATGAGCGCGCCGCCCGGGCTGAGCCCTGCGCGGGCAGTGCAGTGGGGGAGGGGGAGGGGGGGGGCTGTACTCACGGCCCATGGAGGCTGCGTGGTGTTGCCGCATGAGCGCGCCGCCCGGGCTGAGCCCTGCGCGGGCAGTGCAGTGGGGGAGGGGGAGGGGGGGGAGCTGTACTCACGGCCCATGGAGGCTGCGTGGTGTTGCCGCATGAGCGCGCCGCCCGGGCTGAGCCCTGCGCGGGCAGTGCAGTGGGGGAGGGGGAGGGGGGGGGCTGTACTCACGGCCCATGGAGGCTGCGTGGTGTTGCCGCATGAGCGCGCCGCCCGGGCTGAGCTCGCCGAGCGCGCCCACGGCCGCCCCGGCACTGACGCGCACAGGCCGCGAGCACTGCTGCCCACTACTCCACGCCTGGACACACGACATCAGACATCATATCATCACGCTGAGTCACAGGCACAGAGTAGGCAGATACATCGCCAGTTCTTTTAGACTTACAGACCTCTTTGTTTCATGCATGGCCATGAATTGCTCCTCTTGCAGAGAATTCATACGAAAATAAGTTACGTAGGGAACCAATGTAAAAAAGAAAATAAAAGACACGCTTTTTATAGAACATCGAACTAAAAAATAAAGTAGTCTAAAACTTACCTGGCATATTGAAGCCAGTGCCGAGAGAGGTGGCGGGTGATTGGTACTCGCGCTCGTCTGATGCGACTGAGACGACGGACCTAACAGATATCTCTCTATCTGCAAACAATATTACATAAATACATTATTATTATGAGTCTGTCTGTGTGCCTTAACGTGAAATATTACGATTCTGATACTGATTTCACGGCCACTTGTCAAAACTCTTAGATAGCACATTAAATGGTGTTATAAAAAAAAACTATACAATACCTTTGACAATTTCAACTCCTGCGCATCCTCAACGCCGACACTGCCCTCCAGATCCTCATAATGTATCTGCTCCAGGATTCTTCTCTTCTTTTCCGGCGGTTCTTCGTGTATCTCCACACCGTTGGTGTCTTTCACACCGTTCTCCAATTTGTTATTATTCGTTGGTTGTTTGCTACCGTTGCTATTACTACTAGAATTCGTTTTATGACTAGCTTTGAGCACCTGTCAACAAATGTCATTATTTAACATCTTCACGCCATCCCACAAAGGTCCCCGATGGGTTAGGCAGAGGTGTGTAGGTAGTACTGACACACATACTTTGCGCCAGAGATCCTATCTGTAGCGAGTCCACCGCCGTTACTCAAGCACGACTATACATACGCCTTTGAATTTCTGCTCAAACGTATGCAGGTTTGCTCTCGATGTTTTCCTTCACGGTAAAATTCGTGATGTGTACTGTACTTAAGTTCAGAAAAAAACATTGGTACAGCTGGCATTCAAACTTGCGGTTTTTGGGTTAAATGCAAACAGAAAGACAGACGCCCCCGGATACATTGACCCGCAACGCAAAACATTGTACTCAACTGTTGCAAAAGACCTTTACAGTAAAAAAAAAACTTGAGAAAATTTGCATATATTTGAGAAGACGTTCAAAGACATTCACATCACAACCTAAAAATACACTACAGCTAAAAGAAGAAATCTGCGACCCGCCTGATGGTTAGCGGTTAGCGCTGCTTATGGAAACTTATTCCCACAATATGGGTGTTGTAATGTGTTAAAAAAACCGTGTAAAATTTGTCTGCTCCCCTCTTGGGTAGTAGCATGATGATATGTAGGCTTCCTAAATAAACGGGATATCAAACGCGAATATATTTTTTCAGATCGGTTTAGGTGCTCCTGAGCTTTGGGCGTTCAAACAAACCATCTCTTCAGCATCATAATTATCATCATCATTATCATCAGGCCGTCCCTAACAGGGTAGTCAGACAGCACAGAGCGCCAGTTCTCTCTAGACTTACATACCTCTCTCGCTTCGTCCACATTCATCAGTCTCTTCATACATGCTCGTCGGTTTCGAGTACTCTTGACGTTCCCTTCGAACCGCCCGTCATAATATTAGTAAAAGTATACATGGCGACAGACTTTGTATGACTTAGAAAGAGTGACTGACCATGATAGAGTGTTGGTTGAACCGCTTGATCATGTTGCGGTGTATGGAGGTCGTGTCCCCGCGCTCCTTCTCGTAGGGAGGGTCCTCCTCGGCCACCAGAGGAACTGGCTCCGTGAACTTGGGTAGGTCCACCTGCGACACGAGATTTAATCAATAAACCTCCCTGCTGATAGCTGAGTTGTTCATCCGTGTTTTTAGCTAACCATTTAATTTCTGTTTTAAAAAATGCATAATTTTGTAAACCAGGATCTCTGTAACACCGCCAACACATGTATTGCATATATTAATGTGTACGACAGTTTTATACTACAACATTAATTATCGCACATTTATTTGTAATTTAAAACCATCGTTTGTATATTACATTTATTAGATTAAAATAAAATAAATAAAACGAAATTTTTGCTTTTCGTCAATCATATTTAATAGAATTTTATTCTTTTTTTATTCTATTAGATTATTTTTATATTTTATTATTCTAGTAGAATTATAATATTAGTTATTAATTAATAAAAAAAATATTTTTGATATATTTTTTTAAGAAATTGCAGAAATCTAATTAGTATTGTTACATACAATAGTAATAATGCACAATTTTCTTAACGCCTTAGCGTACGACTTTTTGCTTCACGTATAACTATTATGAGAGGTTGCAACATGACTTTAATTATGGTAAGTCGTATCGTATGGTAGTCGTATGGTATTCTTGTTGGAAACTGTGGGGGATTCACCTCTATTACTCGTTGTTCGTGCATTGTTACGCTACTCACCGTGAGATCTAGTGTGGTATGCCTCATAGCCGAAGCGATGGCTTGGTCATCCAACTTAGCGCATTCACTGAACAAGTCTTTACTAGACGAAGACGCTATGCGGTCCCTAAAACACAATTGTACACAACCTTAATTTTATAACTATTTCGGCGGCAGAGTGGCTCGAGTATTCGCTTCTAACGCTAATGAGTTTTCTGAACTTAAATACAGTAACTAATCACGCCACGAGAACGAGGAAGGAAATATCTAGAGGAAACCTGCATACTTTCAGCTAACAGATTGTATGTGAGTCCTTATCCCTCCATTCGACTTCCCTCCCATTAAATTCTTCCCAATATGTTTCCTTCATTGTAACCCAGTCAACAAGCAGTTAAAATGTTTTACTTATACACATGATACCTATACCTCACAGAGTAGGCAGAGACAGTAGAGCTGGTCTCTCTAGACTTACAGACTAAATTTAACTCACCTATGGAAATAATGAGACTGAAAAAACTTAGTCCAAAACTCTGCCTCTGTCATTTTATTGGGGACATAGTCAATGTGTTTCTTCCTGACCGCTGGGTAAGTTTTGAATATCGCGTCTATGATGTCTTGTGTCAAGTTATACTTGAGGCCGTTGCACCCGTCTGTCTGTGGTTGGATATCAGCTAGGAAAGCGCCGGACACACCTGAAAAGATATATATCACTTGCTGTTTATTTTTTCACTGCCTTAGGATGTGAGATGGTATATCTTCATATGACACGCCTTCCCACATGGGTCGCCGAAGGGGTAGGCAGATGCCTAAACACCTCTGGTGTGTGGGTACTACACTGTTGGCACTACACACACCCACTTTCCACCAGAGATATATTTTAGGTTCCAATGTGACAGATGGCGAGTCCATCGACGTTACTCAAGTACGACTGTACATACGCATTTGAAGATCTTCTCAAACCTCTCAATGCTTTCCTTCACTGTAAAGCTAGTGGTCGGAAAAACTCATTGGTGCAAGGCTACTCAAACCACTCAGCCAACTCATCTCATTAATATAACCTATATCCTTGGTCAATAAAGGAGCATCAAATGCACTTTTTTTTTAAAATCAGGTTAGCCTTTCTTGATATTAGTGAATTCAAACAAACTCTACTCTATAAGTATAATATTTGTATCAACAAGCATTACAGAGTAACCAATATCTTTTATAATGTCTCTGGTAATTGTGTTTAAGATTGGCAACACCTCGTTATTGAAGACTGTAGGAAGGTCTAGAGCCAGGCATTTTGTTCAGCGTACCCAACATGAAAAGAGCACCTCAACACAATGATGAACTTAATATAGTCACTTGTAAGGTGCAAATTTGCTTTTGATATTACATATAATAAAGTATGCAAGACCAACCTTTTCATAATAAAAGAACTTACCAGCCTCTTGCTTTATGTTATTAGATTCAGTATAATGCTTGAGTGTTGGCGTATTCCAATACTCCTCACTATTTATAACTTTGGATATTACTAAGTCTTCATATAAATGCTTTAGAGTAGGATGTAGGGATAGTAACCTGTAAAAGATGAGTACAAAAAAATATAAAAATAATAAAAGAAAAAGTTATTAAATTCCAAGTGTCATTGAACAGGAAACAGTTCATAGTTTTTTTTAAATTATATTGATTATAGTTATTAAAGTTTCATACTTCTATAAAGGTTAAGACAGGGATTCTACATCAAGTAATTTTTTTTAGACATATAACATTTCATACAAGCATGCGGTCTGCATGATGGTAACCTGTTACCTCCACGTAGACACTTGCAACATGAGTGGTATAGCTTGCATGTTCACCCTGCAGGAATCTTTTCACAAACTTTTTAATGAGCTCCATGCTACACTTTAAGGCAAAGGAGTGAACTCGCTGTTGAAAGGGGCTACCTCACAAAATTTAAATCCACAACCTAAGCTCTTTTGATTCCAATGTATGGGGATTCAAACCTGAGCAATGGCAAGAAGGTGTAGTGGTCATAGGTGTAGAAGGAACACTAGTACGCTACTTATGAGAAAATCAATATGGAGTCATTGAGGAAGTGTATGTGGGCGAGACAAATACCCTGTGGAATATGTTTAAATATCATATTCTCTCTTTCTTCCCCTAAGGGAGTCAGCTTGACAATATATATGTATGTACATATCTATACATTATATAAATGATAAATAGGAATTAGAAATATAATCCTTACTTAGACTTCATCTCGAGCTCTCCATCAATCTGTCTCTTAAACTTAGGCAGTAGATTTTGCAACAACATCTTGACTTGATCGCGATCCTTCGCCTGGGCATCGGGCCCAGCTGGATTGACAAAGTGGAAGGTAGAACATGTCCCATCATGTAAAACCACTTGCAGTTGAACTTTTGGCTTGCCTACAGGTGATATTTTCTGTGCTGAAAATATAAGAATAAATATTAACACTAGCTTTCAAACCAAGATTCTTTGTATCAATGTGTTTTTTTTTCCGAGACCATTGGTCCTCTTTATGTACATCATACATCCTGTAGGGCGGACTAGAGTGAACTGGTATTCTACTCTCTCTGCCTACCCCATGAGGTACTTGGCGAGATGTCATTTATGTTTCTATGTATCTTAAGAGGGTTTGTCACTTCTTTAGTAATGTCTGTTAACCATTCTCTACTTTATACATTACTGTGGTAAAATTATATTGAATTATATTAGTGCTTAAGGTAATATTTGGTATAATATAATAAAATATTACTTTTGATATCCGCATATTTATGGGAAACAGCCACAGTGTCTCTGTTCTCCAGCATCCAAGCCAGTCTTTGGTTCATTACATACAACGTGCCATCGCCTTTCTTATACCGCACATAGCCCACACTCAACAGTACGTCCTCCGAGGACGTAGTCATTTTTCACTACACCACTACCGTCTACACTGGTTTATCATGGAAAAAGTTATTATTCCAAAAGTCCTGAACTTGATACTATACGACAATCATTCAAACTCAACATATAATGTTCTTTGTACAGAACAATAACGTTACTGAGTCTCGTAAATAAGATTTTTTTACCGGCAGAATTATTTAAATGCCCTTATTCGATTATCAACGAAAAATTATAAAATTACTATCTACAAAAAGCGTATCACAGACCGTCGACCATTGGCGAATTTGACAAACTAACAGTTTCGTTTTAATATTTCGGGAAATATGAAGTTCGGTTACGATACTTTACAGCCCACAAAATGTATATAATTATGATCGACTGTCTGAGTCGAATTTAAAAATAACATTATTTTACTAGTTTGGCTTATGATATTATAATACTGGTTTAAAATCAAACAAAGCTTTTAGAAAATATAACCGTGCTTGGGTTCAAACAGAAATCTAAATCTTCGACGACAAAGCGACCGAGCTTCTAGATTACACGGTTTTTCTAAGATTTAGAAAATCTAACTCTTGGAATCCTGGAAAAAGGTATTGTTACACCTATGCCCGAACGGCATCGGTGGCATGGCATGATGTCAAAAAATTCCCACACCTGTTATGTGCTTACGCTACAAAACTAAAATAATGAATATTTGAAAGTACACCCATCCATTCAAAATGAGGTATTATTAATTATTTGAGATTTACATCCTGACTAACAAATCACATACATATATCATCACGCCGAATCCCTAACGGGGAAGGCAGAGAGCATAGAGCGCCAGTAATCTCTAGACTTGCATACCTCAGCATACCTCTTTCGCTTCGTCCATATTCATTCATCAATCTCTTCATAATGTGCTCGCCGGTTTCGAGATACTCTTGACGTTCCCGTCTTTACTTTACGTCACATAGATATCTATATGCATAATTAACTAAAACTGAACGCAGCCTTAAGAGACCGCCATTTAGATTAATTTGTTTTAGCAACACTGAACATTGACAACCCAAAATGCAATCATGGCGCACGGGGTACTGTGTTTTTAGAATGCTGAGAAGTTTTTACGTAAACACTTCGTTATTTTGCATTGTAATCGATTTATGTGTATTTATTTATTATCCTTGAGTTTTTAAGATTGTATTAAAGCATACATGTGTGTTCCAAACTTGAAGATTTCACCTGTTCGGAATCACGTCTCTGTACTACTAGACACTTGGAGGTATAAAATCATGAGATTTGCTGTTTTTGCAGTCCTGCAGATCGTAAAGTAATTTCGTTGTATCATAATTGTGATGAATGCGTTCAAATTTGTAAATGATGTTCATTTACTGTTATTTCTATTCAGTAATGCCGATACAATTGTTTGTTCCAGATAACTTTGTTGGTGTCATAATGTCAGAGGCGTACGCCCGTGAGATACTGCGAAGGAATGTTGCGCAAATATGCCAAACTATAGGATGGAATGGTACAAACTCAACCCCACTGGACATTCTGGTGCATGTGCTTGAGAAATACATACTGTCACTTGGGACTCAAGCTAATAGATATGCTGAACAATTTAATAGGACTGAACCAAATTTACATGACTTAGGATTAGTTTTCCGTGACCTTCATGTGCATCTGCCTGAGTTAACAGAGTATGTTCAAAGTGTACCACCTGCTCCACCAACGGTCTACACAGACAAGTTTCCTAAACCAAAAGAATCTAATCTGAATTTCTTAAAGCCTGGTAGTCATGAAGTCGTTACAAGACCTATGCACGTCCATGAACACTTGCCTCCTATGTACCCTGAAAAGGAGAGGGATACACCAGCAGTGGCTGGGACTGTTGAAATCCGTCAAAATGGCATTGATAGCATGGATAACCGCAATGCTACTTGCACAAGTCCAGAAATATCTGTCACTGATAGCCCAGACAAGTCTAAGGACATATTCAAGAGGCCCATTGACCCTGTTTCAGTACCCAATAGCAAAAGACCCAGATTACGTCTGGAAGAAGAGGAGAGAACTAGAGAAATCAGTAGTGTTATGATGACAATGTCAGGTTTCCTGTCTCCAGCTCGAGAAGGAAAGTTGCCAGAAGCGCGGCCACCAACAGTCATGTCAGAGAAACACTATGATAAACATAAAACAAACTCCCAAAATTCTAATGTCACGAAAGCACCAATTGTAGAGAAAACGGATAAGAAATCTAAAAAGAATAAGTTATTAAATGGTAAAGTTATGAAAAGTAAAAGAAAAGATAAGAGTCATAAAGGTGAGAGTAGTAAATCAAAAGATAGTAGTAAATTGAATAAATATCCACCTGGATATCCAATAAAGAGTAAAGATGTGCATCCTACTCTACATAATCATGTCACTATGCCTGCGCCGAGACCTATGGCACCAGTGGTAATGGCACCACCTCCCGATAAACCACCACCGGTACTTCCACCCCCAGCACCAGTCCCAGAAGTCATTAGGCCTGTTATAAAGCAGGAACCAATAGAACCTCTACAAATGGCCACCAAAAATTCCTTTTTAAAAGAAGATGCTATTCCTGTACCAAGGAAAATACCAATATCCAGGTCACCACTGATATCAAATTCTATCCCTGTAAATAAAGCACATTTGTCAACAAATTCCTTATTACCCGAAGTAGAAATAAAGAAGGAGGTCATTGAGGAAGAAGAGAAACTGGCCTCTCAACCAGATAGATCAAAGGTTGATATATTTAAAAGAATATCGAACAAATCAAAAGAAGATAGAAACACTCCAGAGGTTGTCCCAGAAAAGTCACAGTCTGACTCTTTGATCTCAAGATTGCAAAACTCTACAAATGATAGTGGTGTAAGTGATGTAAGGTCCCATGATAATGTTAGGTTGAAAGCTGACGAACCAGTTGTGAACAATAATGATAGTAGTGCAGTTGATTTATCACAAGTTATGGACTTGAGGACTAATGAGGTGATTAACATTGACGATGATTCTATGGACATAAACTCGTGGCCGCCGCCGAAGCCGCAACCGCAGCAACAATCAGTCATATCTGTAAACAAGTTCATACAGCAACAAATATCCTATCCCAAAGATATATCTAGTGTCAGTCCTAAAGTCAAAAAGGAAAAGAAACATAAGGAAAAGAAGGATAAGACGGCAAAATTAGAAGCTAAGCTATTGAAAAAACAACAGCAACAACTTGCCTTCGAAATGATGCAGGCTGAAAAACTTAGTATGAAAATGGGTGTGAAACCACCAAAATCGAGTAGATCGAAGCATGAGTCGAAAATGCCACCGATGCATCCTGGTTTTCCATTCTTTCCAGCGATGACTCCTGGTAGGGGACTAATGCCCGGTCCTGGCTTAATTCCAAGCCCGGGACTGATCCCCAGTTCCGATTTCCTCGCCGATTTAGCCAATAACCCAGCATTGAGAGGTTTGCCTGGTTCTAATTTACTAACCAATCCATTTGCGTTAGGAGGAGGTCCAGGTCTTATCCCTGGTCCTAGCTTCTTGCCCGGTGGTCTTTCAGCCGGCATGCGGCCTCTTATGCCCTTTCCGCATACCTCTTCATCAATGAAAATTCCACCAATGTTGCGTCGTCCTAGCTTAGAAGTGATTCCCGTAGATACCGACGATAGAGGTTTACATAAATCTCCAGTCATATCACGTGACAAAGACCGTAACGACAAGCATAAATCTCAGACCATTCCAAATATTTTACAGAAACATAAGTCTAAACAGCATAAGGTTAATAAATTGAGTCTATACAAAATGCCCCCTATACAACCCGATATAACAATAGCGTTGAATCCTCCGAAAGTGGACCCTGTCAAACAGGAGCAAACGAGATCATCTCCCGTCCCTCCACGCCTGCCGACCCCCGAGCCTATAATTAAGCCCGACCCAGAGCCTGAACCGGCTCCAGTGAAGGCACCAACACCAGAACCCCAAGAAATTGAGAATTCTGATAAGAAAAAGGACAAGGCCCACAAAAAAGACAAGAAGGATAAAGATGGCATAAAAATCAAAAAGAAGAAAGATAAAAAGGATAAAAATAAAGATAAGTCTGAAAAGAAACGAGATAAGGAAGAAAAACAGGAACTAAAGGATAGAATAAAGAAAGAGAAAAAGGAGAAGAAGAGGGAAAAAGCCGTGGACGGCTTGGTCCCGAAATTGACATTGAAACTAAGTTCGTCCAATTCTAATTCTCCAATGCCGCCGAGTTCGCCAGACATATATAAATTGAATATAAAGCCAGTCGTTAAAAAAGAGGAGGAAAGTTCGCCTGTTAGAGAAGAGCCCCTGTCTCGAGACCACAGTCGGTCGCCGGAGTTGGCGCAAATATCCGCTTTGGTAACGAGACCGCCGAAGCAAAAGTATTCTAAACATAATCATGTAAATAATGAAATGGAGCCGCAGTCATCCTCGCCGCCGGCCGTCGCGTCGCCCCCTAGGAAGAATCGACCCCCCTCGAGTCACTCCAACAAGTATAAGCGGATAATGTTCAAGGCGAAGAAGGGCCAGGAACACTTTGAAGAGGGCGATGTGGCATCAGTGTCAGAAGAGCTGCCAACACCTTCGCCCGCCGTCGCGGCACCGAAGCCTAGCGGACCACTGCCCACGCCGTATTACGTAGACGACCAAGGGAACAAAATATGGGTGTGTCCTGCATGCGAACGTCCTGACAACGGCTCGCCAATGATTGGCTGCGACGGCTGCGATGGTTGGTACCACTGGGTTTGTGTTGGCATCACTGAAGAGCCCGGCGCGACCGAAGACTGGTTCTGCAAGACTTGTGTCGCCAAGCGCGCCGCCATGGCGCTGGCGGGCATCACCTCCAGCAAGAAACGAGGACGAAAACCTAAAGGAGAAAAAATCAGAGACTGTCATTGATACGGACCCTTCATTGTTACTGAGATTAGTTTTAATTTTCCGTTCGATAGACATGACGGTATGCGAATTGTTAATGGATTAATTGTTGAATGATATCATGAGAAAAATGTTTTCATCATTTATAATGTTATATCATAGGCTTGAATTAAGAATAGATAATAATTGAATATTGACATAAAATGTTGAACATAAAAATAGTGTAGTTTTTACTTGTAATAATTTACCATAATTTTAAATATTTTGTTACGATTTCACTTGTCTCGTTCGCTCGGTTAGATCAAGATTTGATGCGACTGCGGGCGCGATGTTCAGTACTCGCGTGTAAACATAGGTGGTAATATAAGATTCTTTTTATATTGTACAAAAACTGAATTTACTTAAGAAATTGGTGATGTATAAAGTAATGTAGCGAATATTTAAATAAACAGAAAGAAGGCTGGATATAGTTTCGGCCGATATTTGAATATTTTCATATTATAATTTTAATATAACCCTGTTTTATTTTGTTGAAGTTGTTCCTTCAATATTTGTACAGGCCGAGTACAGTCACGCGATCGGTGTCGTTCACTGTTTGCTCATCAAATGTGAAAGGAATTACGGGACAGTCGCGTGGACGTATTCGCCTTCAATATTCGACATTCGTGGAGGTGAGCCAATGTAAAATTTAATTTCAGCCAGTGGCCAATTAAATATATTGGTACTTGAAATGTCGTACGTTATTTTAATCCTATTCTTTACATTCTTGCCCGTAACGTTTCCTTCTATCCTACTGAGCGACCTCAGTCTTAAAAGTCATCGTGAATGAAATGGCAACACGCCTTTTAATTCAAACGCTCATAGTAAGAATAATAAACAATTTCCAATCCTCTAGACCTCTAGCTTCATCAGTCTCTTAAAATGCTCGTCAACGATTATGAAAAATATTCACTAGATGGCGTTACTGCAAAAATTCCTTACCGCTACGACATGACATTTAGCGCAGTAGGGTAATTCAGAAGATAATAACACCACGAGCTTTACGGTGAAGGAAAACATCGAGAGGAAACCTGCATACGTCTGAGAAGAAATTCAAAGGCGTATGTATAGTCGTGCTTGAGTAACGGCGATGGACTCGCCATCTGTCACGTTGGCACCTAATAAACCTCTGGCGGAAAGTGGGTGTGTGGGTATTACCTATACACCTCTGCCTACCCTTTCGGGAACCCTTGTGGGAAGGCGTGAGAATATATTATATTATTAAACCGTTTATGATGATTGTACTTTAAATATTAAAGACGATTTTAGCACTTAACTGCACATACACACAGCTGTGTGAAATTACTAAAATATGCATTTGGTCTCTTGAAACTTAAAAGCAAGTCAATTTATAAATTGACCAAACACCTACGTCACTTTCGTATTAGAGCCACAAACTGAAATATATTTATTTCTTCTTTCAAATCTTTGGCACCTATTCCCAGTTCTATTTCGACAAACAATTACATGCACGGCGTATTCAGACATCACAAAATCTTACGTAGTTTGGAAATTGAAATAATACAAGTACTGGAATTTGTTTATTTTACAAAACAAGCAACAACGAAGCGTGGTTATTAGGTGTATCTTACAACAAAATGCGATCAGCCATTCGACTTTTTGTGATCTGTTCATGTGCCTATCTTGCCAGCCAGCTGAACTTATAATACAATCAAATCATTACAAGTATTCAAATCACTCCGACTACAGCTAAACAAAATATCTAAGTCGTTACATACTCAATAAAGGCATATGCGAACAAAAACCCTTTAAAACTTAAAGGTAAAAACTTCACGTTAATAAAACTGCTCTACAGTGTAAGGGCTTAATTTTTAGTTGCGCCTGCGCCGGTGGGTATACTCTCTGCTGGCGCCACTATCGGCTTTTCCTTATTCCAGTTTTTGAGGCCTTCAGGCAATGAAGTGTCTTCTTCCAAAGACCCTGTGCCCTCAACAAACTCCTCATAAGTACTCTTTTCAGGGAAAGGCCGCTTTCCGAGCAACTCTATCATGTCATCCCTACTAAGAATCTCTTGCTTCAGTAATCTCTCGGCCACCTTTTCGATATTCTGCTTATGTTTAATCAGCAAATCAGTCGTGTGTTTGTGCGCGGACCCAATGAGGTCTCTTACTTCAGAGTCAATCAATTCGGCGGTTTTTTCTGAATAGGGCTTGTCGATAACCATTTCGCCAGGCTGCGGCATTTCAAACGACACATTGCCAACTTTCGTGTTCATTCCGTAGTGCACTATCTGAGCGTACGCGCTTTGAGTTATCTTTTTGAGGTCGTCTTGGGCGCCTGTAGTGATCCTTCCAAAGAATATTTCCTCGCTCACTCTACCTCCAAGGGTCATGCACATTCTATCAAAGAGTTGTTCCTTACTGTACAAGTACTGTTCTTTAGGCAAGTATTGGGCGTATCCTAGACCTTTACCTCTTGGGATGATGGACACTTTGAGCAGTGGATCGGCGTGCTGTAAGAACCAGCCTGCAACAGCATGGCCTGCTTCGTGGTACGCAACGATCTTCCTCTCGTCTGGCTGGAGGACGTTCGACTTCTTCTCCATACCAGCAACAACTCTCTCAATAGCTTGCTCAAAGTTCTTCATGTTGATGTTGTTGGCGAGCTCGCGGGCTGCTATCAGAGCGGCCTCGTTGCACACGTTCGCTATGTCCGCGCCAGTAAACCCTGAAAATACAAATATAAATGATGTAGGCAGTGAGTGCACCAGTTCTCACATACATCCTAACATCTAACGCTTCATCCACATTCATCAGTCCCTTCATACTCGCTGGTTTCGAATACACTTGATGTTGCCATCCTTGAGGATCCAATTGATCGAGTCAACTCTATAAAAACTTTTTGGTAAAGGAAACAAGTTCGTGCTTTAGAAACGGCGATGGACTCGACCTCTCCTGTAGGCCCTAATATCTCCAGAGAAGGAGAGTATTGTTCTCTCTGGCTACCCATAATAAGATGTTCTTGAAAAGGGGATAAATCATTTGCAATTTGCGATTGCAAAATGCTTTTTATGGTCGACAAATCAAAAACATTCTAATTTCATCATCACGACAATATGACAGGTATATGATATGACCTTCATACTATGTATTTGACGTAAGTAAATATAATCGTTTTCAAATGGCAGGGGCCTCTTGCAGCTGCTCTGTTAATTACAACTCAAGATTAGAGGGGGCGAGCTTAAGACAGACAAAAGGTCACTTGTTACTATGTAGTATTATTACTTAGTCCACATAGATAAATTATTTATCTGGACCCATTCCGGGACCCTTGTGGTAAGGCGTGAGGATATATAATCTTAGTAAGTGCCAAATCAAACATTTTATTACTGTAGTGAATTAGAAAAATAATATTAGCCTCACCCTGTTGATATAAAGTTAGAAAACTTTATATCAACAGGACTTCCATACTCGAAGGGGTAGGTAAAAGTGTAAAGCAGAGATATAATTAGGTGCTAATGGGACATATGCCATGACCATTGACCTTTCTCAAGCACAACCATCTTATTATCTTCTCAAACATAAGCTTAAGTTTTCTTAGAATTTTTACCATAAAGATGAATTTAAGAACTTTGTTGTATAGGCATCTTACTACATCAACCACTTGACCATCACAGCACTTTAAACTATCTCCAAAGTTGATAAATAATAATGACTATTATTTTCTGGCATCCATTACTGAGTAAGAAAGTCTACTCCTTAATTTATAACGATTTTGTAAGGATTTCACCCCCCTTAAGTTCAACAAACAGTTTTTAAGATCTACATACATACATACATATAATCACGCCTCTTTCTCGTAGGGGTAGGCAGAGACCACTACTTTCCATTTGCTATGATCCTTACATACTTCTTTCGCTTCATCCACTTTCATTATTCTCTTCATACATGCTCTTCGGTTTAGGGTACTCTTGACCTGGCCTTTTTTCGAGACTTCCCTAATTTGGTCTAGAAATGTCCACCTAGGTCTACCTCTTCCAACACTTTCATTCACACTCGCCTTATACACTTTTTTCGTAAATTGTTCTTCATTCATTCTCTCGACATGGCATTTTAAGATCTAACAAACGTAAATTTACCTGGAGTTAATGCGGCCATCTTTCTAGCCAGATTATCCTTATTGATAGTAGTCTTGAGAGGTCCCAAATGTACTTTGAAGATTGAAGCTCTACCCTTGATGTCAGGTGCAGGAACAAAGATTTGCCTGTCAAATCTTCCTGGCCTAAGCAATGCCTTGTCCAATATGTCTACTCTATTAGTTGCAGCCAACACTACAACATTTGTAGTGGTATTGAATCCATCCATTTCAACCAAAAGCTGGTTCAGAGTATTTTCTTGTTCCGAATGCCCACCAAAACTGCGTCCACCACGTTTCCTGCCCACAGCGTCAATTTCATCAATGAACAGAATGCACGGTGCATGCTTACGGGCCATGGAGAACATGTCTCGGACTCGAGAGGGACCAACACCTACAAACATCTCTAAGAACTCTGAACCAGATACAGTAAGAAATGGTACATTTGCTTCTCCTGCTGTAGCTTTGGCCAGTAATGTTTTACCAGTTCCAGGAGGGCCAGTTAGCAACGCACCCTTTGGTATCTTAGCTCCCAAGTCTATGTACTGTTGGGGATTTTTTAGGAAGTTAACAAATTCCATAATTTCTATTTTGGCTTCTTCACAACCAGCAACATCTTGGAACTTAACTCCAATATCTGTTGGGTTGATAAGCTTAGCTGTTGATTCCATCACTCCACCAAAGAGGCCACCTCCCTTACGACCACCTCTGCCCATCATATCAGCTGATCTTCTCATCATATAAATCAAAAATCCTATAATTAGTAATGTAGGCAGCATGCCAGTGAGACTGGCAGCTTCCACTTCAGTTTTATAAATAACAGGGATGAAATTTGGTGGATCGATACTCATTTCAATCTGTGCATTTTCAAGATTTCTTTCGAAGGAGTCCACACTTCCGATTGCAAACCATATAACCTTCCCTTCTACAGGTGAGCCACCTTGTAACTTGACTCGCACCCATTTTTTGTTGATGACTTCTAATTTTTCCACGATACCTTTATTAAGGTACACGTTTACGAAGTCTCGCCAGCTGATTTCACGATATCGAAGTTCGAAGTAAGCTATTGATGCGAGGAGTGTGATGACGCCTATTGCGCCGAACATCATCCATTTTTCTCTGTCCTGACCTTCATAGCCTCCACGGCCGCTGCCTCTGCCACCAGCTGCAGGCGGCCCGGAGAACATATTCATGTTCCATTTATCGGAAGACTTCGAAGACGGCGGCGAGCTTCTAGAAGGAGCTGGAGAATCATCCTTTTCTAGCTTTTTCGTTTGTTTAGGACTCCCTCCGGGCTGGAAATACTTCTCGAATCCTTTAGGCGGTTTCTTGCAAAATTCATACCATTGATTTAGTACAGAGTCGAGAGCTGGTACACCTACAGAGTGAAGTTTATGGCCATTGAAATGTAGTTTTGATAACTGAGAATGTGTTAATCTCAAACCTTTCCACATAGTTTAACGATTTATATACAATAAATAATTATTTATTTTCTATTGCACAATGCAATGATATCTTGAATCACAAAAAGCTTTTCAGTATTATCGTGACAAACATGGTTAGAAAATTATGTCAAGAATGTCAAGACGGATTTTGACGTTTATTTTTGTCATATCTAGTGTGACGGACCCTTTCACATGACCTAATTTATACATCATCATCATCATCATCATCATCAGTCCACTCTAGTCCACTGCTGGACATAGGCCTCCCCTAATGAGCGCCATAGCGCCCTGTCTTCATTTATACATACATACATATAATCACGCCTTTCCCGTTGGGGTAGGCAGAGGCCACTTCTTTCCACTTGCTACGATCTTTACTCTTCTTTCGTCCACTTTCATTATTCTACAATTTATTATACAAATTTAAATAAGCTGACAGTAGTTCAGTTAATTAATGTACATGACAATATCGAGTAAAAACACATTATATTTTATTTGCAATAACGACGATTAACAAAATTACGAAAACTTATTATGGACCAAACAACAACCAGACAAAATATTTGTTCTAAATCGAAATCCTGCGACAACGTCCCAAGAAGAAAGGCAAAATAGCCAAGCTAATACAATGAACTCTTCACTTTTCTTCTTATATTTTATAGCTTATTAATTTAGAGCTTCTTATATGTTATTTAAATGTTGACAATAGGATGAGTATAGTATGGCATAAGATGATGTTGCAGAACTTTAAAAGCTGATTAAACTGCATGGCTGAACCTAGTCCCACATGAGAACGACAGACGACTTTCCCCGCTCCCAAATAAATGATAGAGAAGCTGCGTATGCAAAGCACTGGGTAAGAGATAGGTAGTTAAATGTCCTGTCCTGATCCAAGAAACTTCAGGGTTCAAACATGGATCTGAAACTAAATATGAGCTAAATATAAGATCAAATTACCACT
>JACCPG010000984.1:0-19790 GCA_016069955.1 Drepana arcuata | reverse complement strand
ATAAGTGAATGAATTTGTATATCTAGGAAGCATGTTCACACGAGATGGAAAGTATGAAAAAAATATTGAAAGAAGGATAACTGTCGGAAATAAGGTGAATGGAGCCATGTCGGCGTTGATGGGCAGTAAAAGTCTGAGCAAGAATGCTCGAGTTGCTGTCCACAACGCGATATTGTATGGCACCTTATTGTATGGCAGCGAATCCTGGGTATGTCAGAGGAAGTATGAAAATAGCTTGAATGCAGTCCAGATGCGATCTCTTCGAAAAATGTGCGGCGTAACGATATTAGATCGAATCCGCAATGAAGAGATTCGCAAATCAACTGGCGTGAATGAGGGCGTGATTGAAAGATGGTACAGCATGTTACGTTGGTTTGGACACATAGAAAAGGATGAGTGAAGAAAGATTGACGAAACAGGATACAAAGCAAAAAGTAAAAAGTAAGAAGAGGCAGAGGGAAGGCCACGTTCCAACTACCTGGATCAAATAGATCAAACTCTGAAGGACGGGAACGTTAAGAGTACTCGAAACCGACGAGCATGTATGAAGAGACTGATGAATGTGGACGAAGCGAAAGAGGTATGTAAGTCTAGAGAGAACTGGCGCTCTATACTCTCTGCCTACCCCGTTAGGGACTTGGCGTGATGATATGATGATGATGATGATTTATTTATTATATGTATGTATGTTATACCTTAACCAGTTCAGCATTGCAGCCTCTGTACTCACAATAGGAGCATTTATCAGTCTTCTCATAGCCATGTTTGGCTTTGCAGTGCATCAACAGCCGTCTCCTGTCAATAAACTTTTTGCCACAGTGCTGAAAGAGAAAAAAGGAGAAAGGAAAAAAGAGATATTTGTTCAATAAAAAGATAATGAGTGAAAACTTCTCAAAAGCTCAAAAGATGACATTCAAAGGCGTATGTATAGTCACTTCTTATATATCCTTACTAATATTATAAATGTGAATGTAAGTTTGTTTGTTACGCTTTCACGTAAAAACTACTTAACCGATCATCATGAAACTTTGTACACATATTCTTGGAGGTATTAGAAGTAACGTAGGATACATTTTAATGAATAAAAAAAATTTACGAAAGATAAAAAGCCGTCCACGCCGACGAAGTCGCGGGGACACCTAGTAATAAATAATATTAAACTCAGGATTCTTACCTCACACACAACATTTAACTTCATGTGTGTCTTCAAATGGTTATTCAGTGCAATTTTAGATCCAAATACTTTGTGGCATAGCTTACATTTGCTTGTACCTGTTGCCTTTTCGATCCTCTTCAATTCTTTAACATCACTATAGCTCAATTTTCCTCTTTTAAACCTTTTAAAATTAGTAAATGTAACATCCAACCCTCTACTCAACACCTCTTTTATAGACATTTTGTATACATTATAACCACTATCATTTATTATTATATCATTATCGTTAATTTCTCTATCATTTGTTGTATCATTGTTAACACTATCACTATTAAAACTATCATTAATCACTGTATTACCATAATTTCTTTCTTTATCATTATAATTATTAACACTATCATTTGTCAACACATTAATACAATTGTTAACTCTATCATCACTTACTCTAATGATATCACTGTTAACATAATCATTTATCACTTTACTATCATCAGTAATTTCAATATCATTATCATAGCTTACATTATCATTTGTTAAAATATCAGTATCATTAACATTATCAATTGTAAATGTTGTTAATACATCAGTACCATTATTAATATTATCATTTATTCCTGTAATATCATCATTTGTGATTGTTCTCCTATCCTTATTGTTTTTATGTTTAATAATGACACATTGTCTTTTATTATACTTTTTCTTCAGTATATTAACTAATATTGTATACGACTCTCTGCAAGTATTTCTAAAGGCTAATTGCATGTTAATTAAGTTGATGCAGTGTGTACACATGACCTGCGGTAGCGAGTCGTTTGGGAAGACCTGGAATTACCAAAAAAATTTTGTTATAAGTGGCCTTAGTTACTTCTTATTTCATCAGCTAGCTGCCAGTGAGTCCTGTTAACATTGGTCCTGCCGTTTCAGAGATAAGCCGGACCAAACAGACAGACAGATAAAAAAAGACCTCTACCTACAACCATATGCATTTAGCAAAAAGTGTTTTTTTAAATATTAGAAACAGACACTACAATTTAATTTATTTGTATAGATATCTACAGGTCCTCACAACCAAGAAGCGAAAGAGGTATGTATGTCTAGTGAGAACTGGCGCTCTATACTCCCTGCCTACCCCGTTAGGGACTCGGCATGATGATATGTATGTATGATGATATACTATACTCTTTAGTTTGCACATAGAAAAATTTTGGTTTACATTTTCCTACAAATTGAAGAATTCATATTAATTTGTACTTATTAATTCATATTTACCAACGTAAACAACAAACAGCAAACACAAAATTATAAAACTTTAAATAAGGTACCTACGCTAACTGCTATTACTTTTAATTAATTACTTTATTTTGTAGGAGCGTATATGAAGACTGATGAATGTGGACGAAGCGAAAGAGGTATGTAATGTAAGTCTAGAGAGAACTGGCGCTCTATACTCTCTGCCTATCTCGTTAGGGACTCGGCGTGATGATATGTATGTATGTAGGGTAAAATAATACGGCGGAAGCGGTTTTATTGACGTTCCGAACTTACTTTCAACCCAGTGCAAGTAGACAGTATATCACTGTAATTCTGACTCTTGTTAGGATCTAAGAATATAGGATTTAGCGAGTCTTTGCTCAAACATGTTCTGCAGCACTTCATTGTTTATTTACAAATAATTTTACAGCTGCGGTTGTAGGAAACGTTTAGTTTCTGCTATATTGTGACATAATCTAGTATATTAATAGTAGTCTATGGACATAATCACAGCACATACAGTATTGCCCTATACAATACTCTAATCTATGACTAACATGCTAGAAAAAACGCTATTAACGCGCCCCATATTAAAAAAGAGGATAAATATTAATTTTATTGGAATGTTGAAATTATGCGTAGAATAATTATTTCGATTAATATACTTTATTTCCTATAACAACAATTATAATTCTTGTTTAATAAGAAAAACAAAACTTTGTCCTAAGCTATTTAAAACAAGAATAAAGTAAAAAAATCTCAATAAGTTCAAGCGTGAAAAGGAAGAATACAAGAATCTCAAAAACACCTAATGTCCTGCGGAGATATTCTTTTATTTAGTTATGATGTTATTTATTTATTATTTTTTATTAATTTGTTAATATTCCTCTGGCGAAAAGTGGATGTGTGGGTATTACCTATACACCTCTGCCTATCCCTTCGGGGACCCTTGTGGGAAGGCGTGAGGATATTTTATTCCCTTGTGGAAACGCGTGAAGGGCAAGATAGACCGCCGTCAGAACGAAACGTTTTGACAGTAATTTGTTTTGTTTTGTTATTGTACCTGTCACTTAGATCATTAGTTCATTAGATCCGTGAAAATATTTACAATTTTCCAATATATTCTTACAAACCGTACTTTATATTGACCTATATAATATTTAATATACAAATCACGACTATGATTTAAGTACCTAGCCTATTAAAGAAGTTCAGGATAAGTTTAATTAAGTGAATATGGAATCTTGGGACTGTTGCCGAACGTGTCTTGCATCGCAGTCTTTAAATCTCATATTTCAGCAACAGGAACATCATGAAAAGTATACTAATGTCATATTTACCGCTCTCGGCGTTAAGGTAAATCTGTACCGATGTGTTAACTAACACCACACCGATTCCTTCACGGTGTTAGCAACGATTTTCAATACCGGTTTTTTGTCCAATGTTACGTGTTGGTAGTGTGCCATGCACTTCTGTGGTACCTATATGATATCGAGCGTAATAAAGTACATACATACATACATACATATAATCACGCCAAGTCCCTAACGGGGTAGGCAGAGAGTATAGAGCGCCAGTTCTCTCTAGACTTACATACCTCTTTCGCTTCGTCCGCTTTCATCAGTCTCTTCATACATACTCGTCGGTTTCGAGTACTTAAGTTAATAAAGTATGTTATTATGGTCACTGGTGATAATCATGTAGACATGGTTTAATGAATCATTAACATTTTTTGCTGACTTCATTGAAACTAAACAGAAATAAACAATATATCCTCACGCCTTCCCACAAGGGTCCCCGAAGGGGTAGGCAGAGGTGTATAGGTAATACCCACACACCCACTTTCCGCCAGAGGTATAATAGGTGCCAACGTGACAAATGGCGAGTCCATCACCGTTACTCAAGCACGACTATACATACGCCTTTGAATTTCTTCTCAGACGTATGCAGGTTTCCTCTCGATGTTTTCCTTCACCGTTCAGCTCGTGGTGTGACTAATCACTGTACTTAAGTGCAGAAAAACTTATTGGTACAGTCGGGATTCGAACTTGCGACCTTTGCGTCGTAGGCAACTGCTCGAACCACTCGGCCACCACGGCTATTAATATAGAAATAAACAAAAACTTTTAATACAGCAGTTAGTTAATATTATCAAAGGTTTTATATAATTAATATGTGTGTTGGTGCTGGTATATCCTCATGCCTTCCCACAAGGTTCCCTATAGGCAGAGATAGTATTTTAAAACTTTGGGCAAAATAGCCTACTATCAATTTAACTCACATATGTATAAGAAGCATGTATGAAGAGACTGATGAATGTGGACGAAGCGAAAGAGGTATGTAAGTCTAGAGAGAAGTGGCGCTCTACACTCTCTACCTACCCGTTAGGGACTTGGCGTGATGATATGTATGTATGTATGTATAAGAAGCATAACTAAATGTTTATAGGCATTAACTGGTAGCCAGATATTTGGGGGTTTCAAAGGAGTTTATCAGCATACAGGTTGTGAAATGATGTGTGCATTGAAAATGTCCCTATAGAGTACAAGAGGAGACTGCATGACGCGTGTAAAAAGTTTGTTGCAACGTTGTAAGTGTGCATAGGTAGTAGCAGTCAAGTAGGCTACATTAATGGCTTGAAAAATATATTTTCAGGTTGAACCTTTAGACAATCTTCCACAACACATGTGCACACCATGTATAAACTTTGTAAATGACTGCTATAAGTTTCGGAAAAAATGTGAAGACGTCCAGACAGTTCTACTAAACCGTTTAGCGAATAAAGAGTTCTACACTATCAAAGATGAGACGAGCATATTCAAAACTGATGATAAGGCTACCATAGATATTTCGGACTTGATAATAGACAATGATTTCAGAGATTATGATGACAATTTAACATTAGATACGTTCCAGTACTGTAAAATAGAAGAGTCGAAAGTAAATGAATTTGAAACAAAAGTACAAGATATAGTTGAAAAGCCCGTAGAAATTGTATTTGATAGCAAAAAGAGAGTAAGAACTGTGAAACGGAAAGAGAAGAGTAAAAAAGAACAGGAAGGGAAGAAGGAGAGAGCTAAAGAACAGATTAAATGTGAATATTGCCATAAGATTTTAACTTCCAAGCTGTCTCTGAGGAACCATTACAAAATTCATACTGGATTTGATGTGGTTTGTGAGGTTGGTATATAAGCATCTATATAAGTGTGTATATCAGTTGCCGATACCTATAGTACAGGCTCTGCCTAGTTTAGGGTCAGTTGCCTTTCTGTGAGATGTCCACAAAATTATTATTTATTGCAGCATTGCGGCAAGAAGTTTATCACTCGCCGTCTGCTCCTGATGCACTGCAGAGCCAAGCATGGCTATGAGAAGACTGATAAATGTTCCTACTGTGATTATAGGGCTTCCAATGCAGAGCAAGTCAAGGTGAGTGCCAGACGCTGAGTGCTTTACACGGGGTAGGCGGAGAGAGTAGAGCGCCTATGTACTCTCGTCTCGTTTTATCCACATTGATCAGTAACTTCGTAATACTGTTTTGATAAGGTTCAATTTCTAGTGGAAGAGGTCGCGGGATGCGGGCAGTATGACCCGAGTCTATTAATTGTAGTGTGCGTGTGCACTCATAGGTAATCAGTGTGTACCGACAATACTCACACATTAGTGAAAGGTTGCACACTTACACTGTAAACTGTAGGGGGGGATAGTGGGGCGCGTTTTCGTGGATGGCACTCGCTCTACCATCCTTGAGTGTTCTTCACATCTTTACAACTAACTAGCTGTCCCGCTTCGTCCGGGTGAAAAAGTAAAATTTCCTGTAACACGATCGCAGCGCCACCTATCAGGTCCAATTGAGTTGTTAACTATTCTATCTTTCAAATTGGATCAAACTGCGCACGATGTGCAAATTTGGTTGAAATCGGTTAAGTAGTTTAGGAGTCCATCGCGGACAAACAACGTGACACGTAATTTATATATATTAAGAAGATATACGTGGTTGAATTTGAGTGCGGCTTTCTACCAGATTCACGAGCGGTTGCATACAGGCGAGAAGCCATACAGCTGCCAGGAGTGCGGCGCTGGCTTCCATCGCAAGAGCAGCTACCTGCAACACGTGGCCATACACCTGCCCGAGAAGACTGTGCAGGTCAGCATGAGTATTGCACACGCTTGTTGATCTATCTCGATGACGTCTTAGTCAAAGCATCAGTTTTAAACTATAACTATACATATATGTATAGTGCCCACACATCCACTTTTCGTCAGAGATATATTTTGAGGTGCCAACGTGACGGATGGCGAGTCCATCGCTGTTACTCAAGCACGTCTATACATACGCATTTGAATGCCTTCTCAGACGTATGCAGGTTTCCTCTCGATGTTTTCCTTCACCGTAAACCTCGTGGTGTGAGTAATTACTCTTTAGAAAAACTCATTGGTACAGTCGGGATTGGAACTTGCGACCTTTGCGTCGCAGGCAACTGCTTGAACCACTCGGCCACCACGGCTTTTTATCACGGAAATTTGTATCAGTACATTATGTCTCCGCAGTGTGACCAGTGTCCGGCGCTGTTCAAGTCTGTCACACTGATGAGGATACACAAAAATCGACATAGGGGAGCGCAGTATTCCTTCAGGTTCGTATATTGACAGACAAGGTGGGGCACAGCGGACCTCCCGTCCACAATAGCAGGCAGCCTAGGGCAGTAACTCCGCCTTACAGGAGGTCGCACACACATGGCACTGCGAGTGCAGTGGGCTGGTCCTAAGGTGAGTTAGGAAGGCAGGTGGGGCACAACGGACCTCCCGTCCACAATAGCAGGCAGCCTGGGGCAGTAACTCCGCCTTACAGGAGGTCGCACACACATGGCACTGCGAGTGCAGTGGGCTGGTCCTAAGGTGAGTTAGGAAGGCAGGTGGGGCACAACGGACCTCCCGTCCACAATAGCAGGCAGCCTGGGGCAGTACCCCCGCCTTACAGGAGGTCGCACACACATGGCACTGCGAGTGCAGTGGGCTGGTCCTAAGGTGAGTTAGGAAGGCAGGTGGGGCACAACGGACCTCCCGTCCACAATAGCAGGCAGCCCGGGGCAGTACCTCCGCCTTACAGGAGGTCGCACACACATGGCACTGCGAGTGCAGTGGGCTGGTCCTAAGGTGAGTTAGGAAGGCAGGTGGGGCACAACGGACCTCCCGTCCACAATAGCAGGCAGCCTGGGGCAGTACCTCCGCCTTACAGGAGGTCGCGCACACACATGGCACTGCGAGTGCAGTGGGCTGGTCCTAAGGTGAGTTAGGAAGGCAGGTGGGGCACAACGGACACGAACGTATAACAAATCTTATATATAATATATCCTTACGCCTTCCCACAAGGGTCCCCGAAGGGGTAGGCAGAAGTGTATAGGTAATACCCATACACCCACTTTCCGCCAGGGATATATTTCAGGTGCTAACGTGACAGATGGCGAGTCCATCGCCGTTACTCAAGCACGACTATACATACGCCTTTGAATGTCTTCTCAGACGTATGCAGGTTTCCTATCGATGTTTTCCTTCACCGTAAAGCTCGTGGTGTGACTCATTCGTACAGTCGGGATTTGAACTTGCGATCTTTCTGACGCGGGAAACTACTAGAACCGCTCGGCCACCACTGCTTCTTAACAGCCGAGTGTACAAATATGTGGTTTATATGTAACCTTTGCCCAGGTGCGGTGTGTGCGACAACAACTTCGCCCGGCGTCGCAACGCGGCGCGTCATTTGCAGCGAGTGCACGGCCTCACGCCAGACGCCAAACACATCGATAGAATTAAAGTTGTCTGAAGCCGTGCCTTGTTTCATTCACTTATGTACCCCAATTTCATGATTACATACATACACACACATTCACATCATCACGCCGAGTCCCTAACGGGGTAGGCAGAGAGTATAGATATATATATATATATATATATATATATATATATATATGATGACGATTTTATTCCATTTTTACGATTTTCAAAATTAATATTTTATTCAACGTCAGGGACACAGGGAACACTTACTAATAACAAAAAATTCCTGGGACAATTCCACACATATTGACCTAGTCCCAATTTAAGCAAAGCTTGTGTTATGGTAACTAGACAACGGTATATATACTTATATAGATAGATATATACATAAATACATAGGACATCCAAGACTAAGGTACAAATACTCGTGTTCATAACACAAATATCTGCCCTCAGCGGGATTCGAACCCGCGACCTTAGGTTTTGCAGTCAGGAGCTCTAACAACTAGACTAGGTCGTCAACTCGTTACTGAACGTAGCGTTCAATGTTTTTGAACTGAAAAGTTTCTGAATCAATTTACGTTTAATGACAGCTTTTGACTCTACAAAAGGCAATTTAATTATTTTCTGTAGCTTATTAAAAAAGCGTATACCTTCCGGACAAATAAGTTGCTCCAAAATTAAAAAAAATCTTAATATTTTACTCAACGCAAGTCCTACAGGGAACACTTATTGAACGTCACAAACTAAATATAAAACCAGTTACCACCGTTTACAAGGAAACCTGCCAGGAGAACACACGGGGAAACAAACTGACAGGATGGCTTTTTTAACATTTGTTCCCTTTTACGTAGATAAAGATTAAACTTATGGTGCTCCCACACTGCTGTTAGAAAATGTTTACAAACATTTTCTAACACTATAAAATTTACTAACAAATGTTATAAATTGTTACATTTTGTTAGAAAATGTTACAAGGGCTCCTACACGGACGGAAAACGTTTACTAACATTTTATAACATTGGAATAGCTTTTATTTCTTGTTTAAAAAAAAAAAATGCCCTCTTATTGGATGCGCTAAAAGCTAGAGAAATATAGTCCCATAGACTATCTCGAGGATTTGGGCATTGATGGTTGCTTAAAAGATGTTATAAGAATGAACAGTTCTGAATTTGAATATCTACAAAATAATTTTGTTCAAAAATTTTTACTAACATTGTCTAACATTAAAACATTTTATAACATTTGTGATCAAATGTTTGTAAACAAATGTTTTCTAACAATAGTTAACATTTTCTAACAGCAGTGTGGGAGCACCATTACATATAAACTCTGTACAAGAGGAGCAATTCATTGCCATGCATGGCCATCATTAAAATAATCTGATGTTGTATTATAAGCGAGTAAATGTTATTATTATATATTATTATGTATAATAAGCTTTTTGAATTAATTTATTTAATATGAATATATAAAATACTAGCTGTACTCTGCCAGGCTTCGCTGTGGATATGTGACTGATGCAAAAAAAAGATAAAAACAATCCTTGATGCGGATTATATATCATGATAAAATTTCAGCTCGATCGGTGCAGAACTTTTTAAGTTTTTGAAGCGTACACAAACCAACATAACATCTTATCTTACTAATATTATAAATGTGAAAGTTTGTAAGTTTGGATGTTTGCGGTTCTTTCACGGCCAAACGGCTGAACCGATTTGGCTGAAAGTTGAAATGGTGATAGCTTATACCTAGGAATAGGACGTAGGCTACTTTTATTTTTTTATCTTGGAAAATTCAAATTTCTTATATTATAATGTATGATGCTCTTTCACGGCATAGCGGCTGAACCGATTCTAGCAGGAAAATGTCCAAACCTACTTTTTCGAACTCCACGTGGGCGAAGCCGCGGACATAAGCTAGTTTTTATATATATATATAGACTTAAATGAAACAAAAAAATGGTCACAGCTTAGCAAAGAATAAAACTGTAACTTTGTAAATAAACTTTTATTTATCACTCAGGAACTTAGAACTAAAGTGATAATAATAAGAATAGGCAATGGTGCCATACGTACCACATTGTATTGCTAACAATAAATAATATACATATCTAACGTAGTCATTCCAAAACTCGCAAAATCTGACGTTTAAGCACAAAGTGATGTGTTTATCAGTATTAAAAAGTGCGTGGAGTCTTCACGTCTTCTCTAACGGGTAGGCAAAGGTACACCCTCTTTCCGCCAGAGATATATTTTCGGTGCCAACGTGACAGATGGCGAGTCCATCATACATATATACGCCTTTACCATACATACGCCTTTGAATGTCTTCTCAGACGTATACAGGTTTCCTCTCGATGTTTTCCTTCACCGTAAAGCTCGTGGTGTGACTAATCACTGTACTTAAGTTCAGAAAAACTCATTGGTACAGTCGGGATTGAAACTTGCGATCTTTGTGTCGCAGGCAACTACTCTAACCACTAGGCCACCACGGCTTTTTTTTATTATAAATATACATAATATAACTTTTAATACATATTAGTGATAAAGATATATTTTTGGCAGCCCTATTCTCGTGTTTTAATTACCGGGTGTCTAATAAATAAATGTGTACTAATATTATAAAGAGAAAAGATTTAATTTAAGTATGTGGGTAAGGCCGCCCTCCGGCCAGGTGGGATGACGATTTGCGAAGGACTGCTGGCAGATGCTGGATGCGGCAAGCTGAAGACAGGGCGCTATGGCGCTCATTAGGGGAGGCCTATGTCCAGCTGTGGACTAGAGTGGGCTGATGATGATGTGTGTAAGGAAATGGCTCAAAAAGTACTGGACCGATTGTAAAAATTCTTTCAGCATTTGAATGCTACACTGATTAATATAGGCTATTTTAATTGCAAGAGAAAAAAAATATGCCCAAATGTTTAAAGAATAAATGTCCTCCCGTGCGAAGCCGGGACGGGCCGCTAATAGTTAATAAAATTGCTTAACAGAGCGCCTGTTTTTCTTTCGACTATACATTTAATTATCTAAATCATTTGATTTATGAACACAAAGGTACAAACTTAAATATGGCGAGGGCGCTACCATCAAATCCAACCCCATTTCCAAACACTATATAGTTCTCAAACCCTGAAGACACTAATATATTATTCATTATTGCATTCATAATTATCCTAAGATTGCTTATCGTTAAAGCGGCCAAAATCACCGAGCTCTAAATAACCCAATAAATAACAAGAAAAATTGCAAATTACGTGAATGTGTCAAAATGCTGTCACTACACAGTGACATGTAGCGCCATCTACCACCGGTGAGTCAAACTAAAACCAAGTAACGCCACTGCCATCTATCGGTGGAACTTCTGCAACTTTTCGCAGCTAGGCGTGCGTAGTTTTTGCGCCTCGGCGTATTGGTGTGAGTCGCCGAAGTTGCGAGCTTTCCAGGACATGTTGTCGCGATAGTTGCGCTCGCGCTGACACGCGTGACGTAGGCCCACTGTGGGAGGAAAATGGGATGTTAATAGAAATAATTGCCTACTACCCAGTATCCAGTCCCTTATGGCCAGTAATGTGACTAGCTACAGTGCCCTCCACACCGGCACACAGTGTAGTGTACGTACACTAGTGCTTGGCGGCAGGACATCTGGCACTGCGGTGGTCACCTAGCCGGACTGTTGCAATAAGAGGCCTACCACCTAGTACCGTCCCTTATGGCCAGTAATGTGACTAGCTACAGTGCCCTCCACACCGGCACACAGTGTAGTGTACGTACACTAGTGCTTGGCGGCAGGACATCTGGCACTGCGGTGGTCACCTAGCCGGACTGTTGCAATAAGAGGCCTACCACCTAGTACCCAGTCCCTTATGGCCAGTAATGTGACTAGCTACAGTGCCCTCCACACCGGCACACAGTGTAGTGTACGTACACCAGTGCTTGGCAGGACATCTGGCACCCGGTGGTCACCAGCCGACTGTTGCAATAAGATACCACCCAGTACCGTCCCTTACGTAATGACTAGCTACAGTGCCCTCCACACCGGCACACGTGTAGTGTACGCACACCAGTGCTTGGCGGCAGGATATCTGACACTGCGGTGGTACCCACCTAGCCGGACTGTTGCAATAAGAGGCCTACCACCTAGTACCCAGTCCCTTATGGCCAGTAATGTGACTAGCTACAGTGCCCTCCACACCGGCACACAGTGTAGTGTACGTACACTAGTGCTTGGCGGCAGGATATCTGGCACCGCGGTGGTCACCTAGCCGGACTGTTGCAATAAGAGGCCTACCACCTAGTACCCAGTCCCTTATGGCCAGTAATGTGACTAGCTACAGTGCCCTCCACACCGGCACACAGTGTGGTGTACGTACACTAGTGCTTGGCGGCAGGATATCTGGCACTGTGGTGGTCACCTAGCCGGACTGTTGCAATAAGAGGCCTACCACCTAGTACCCAGTCCCTTATGGCCAGTAATGTGACTAGCTACAGTGCCCTCCACACCGGCACACAGTGTAGTGTACGTACACTAGTGCTTGGCGGCAGGATATCTGGCACTGCGGTGGTCACCTAGCCGGACTGTTGCAATAAGAGGCCTACCACCTAGTACCCAGTCCCTTATGGCCAGTAATGTGACCAGCTACTGTACAGTGCCCTCCACTCACCAATATATTCCTCTTCGATGGACATCTCCAGCCGCCGCAACGACCCTTGGTAGTCAGTGTGGAAGTTCTCCTTCACGTAATAAGGTACCTGTCACAGAACGTGTTTTTATATTATGAAATTAATGACATGGAAACTAGTCTTTCAGTCGCAATTTATATAAGACACGTACGATGTTTCTAAGGCGCATCGTCACGATGAAAATTTGAAAGAAAATATTTGAACAGTATCCGTGCATTTTTATAAAGACTCTCTGGCGGAAAGTGGGTGTGTGGGTACGACCGAGATACCTCTGCCTACCCTTCGGAGACCCTTATGTGAACGTTACGGGAAGGTATCATGTAGTTTTCAATCATTTTCTAAATATGATTAATAATTGTATTCTTAGTGGTCACTATCCGATTGCTAAAGTACCTTGAGGTTGACAGTCTCCCGGGGCACGGGGTACTTGGAGTTGGAGGTGAGGCTGTAGACGGGCTCGCTGATGAAGAAGCCCGACATCATGGAGAGCAGCACGAGCACCAGAACTGGCAGCAGCTGCACCAGCCCCGCCGGCGCCTCGCGCTGCTCCGGCTCGCGCTGGCGGCGGCGGGCGTACGCCGCGGGGCCGCCGCCGGGGAACGCTGCACACACACACACACACACTGTACACACACACACAAACACACACACTGTACACACACACACACACACACACTGTACACACGGGCATCCTCCACACGCACTAGGGCACTTTGTTCACACACGGCACCTTTGACAGGGCAAGGCTTTGACTGACACAGCTCCCATACATACAGACTGTCACCACAACATCCTGTATACACACTAGGCCCCCAACAAGGACAACTACCACAGACACGCCCTGTACACACACGCTGAATATCCTAATTGAGTAATCCACTCCCAAGGTACCTCCGGCCCAGCTCCCGAACTCGTGAACCGCCCTTAACATAATCCTTACCCGACGGGGGGTGGCCTTAGCTGTGTTTGCTCAGCACCTAACAGGTATCTGGCTGGAGGCCTTGGTCTCACTGTCCAGTGGAATAACAGTTTAAGAGAGGTAGGGTATAACAGGTTTCCCATTAGAATTTGGAGCTTCCCGACTGGCAGGACCTCCACCTTATAGAAGTCCGTAGCCAAAAAAATTTTTTTGTTGTGTTCCTACTCGGTGAATAAGGTTACATATATGTATAGGATTGTTACATTATATCAGAAGCAGAGGGATTCAACCCATTATGTGCCGTATGCTTGTTTGCCACTCTTGGTATATAAAAAAAAAAGTTCCCAGAACCCGAAGAGAAAAGCCCTCACCAGTAGCACCGAAGAACATGTTGAACAGCTCCTCGGCAGTGAGATCCGACTCGAAGCCTCTGGCATAATACTGGTGGTGTGTATGATGGGTGACCACGGGCTCCTCGCCGCGGAGGTCGTACTGCTTCCGCTTCTCAGGGTCTGTCAGAATTGCCGCTGCATTGCCGATGGCCTGCAAGGAAAGTTATTCTGTATTTTTTTAGACTAGGGACATGGATAGGTATGTTATATAATGCAAATAAATATCCTGATATCAGTGTGGGTGTGTGGATGTGGGTGTGTGGGTGTGGGTGTATGTGTGTGTGGGTTAGGTTGCATTGCCGATGGCCTGCAAGGAAAGTTATTCTTTTTAAATATACTAGCAACCTGCCTAGTGCTCCAACATACAAATACAGACAAACAGGGCACGTGATTTTGCTTAATAATAAGTACTAATAATTAAAGTGTGTGTGTATGTTATAAACAAACCAATGCAAGGGAAATAAAAGTTAAAAGTCAAATACTAAATATAAAACTACAGTTACCATCATATACAAGGAAAACCTGTCAGGAGAAGAATCGGCGAAACTTCTTTTATAACATTGGTTATACTCCTACAGGGTAGAGAAAGATCAAATTTACATATAAACTCTGTACAAGAGGAGCAATTCATTGCCATGCACGGCCATCATTCAAATAATCTGATGTTGTATAAAAAGCTTTTTGTGTGTGCGTTTGTATGTAGCCCCAACACCTGTACTGTACCTTAAAAGCCTCCACAGCTCCCGGGGCATGGTTCTTGTCCGGATGGAGCTGCAGCGCGAGCTTCTTGTAAGACTTCTTGATCTCAGAGTCAGGGGCGTCCTTGGTCACCCCTGCATTTAATTAGATAAATTAATTCATATCACCATATTGTGATTGCAAAATAATATATCTCCTAAAATATATCTCCAGCAAAAAGTTGGAGAATGCTACCTGCACACTTCTGCCTACCCCTTCTGGAATCCTTGTAGGTAGATGTGAAGATGCAAGCCAAACCACTTGGTCATCACTGCTCGTAATCATTTTTGCCAGCTAATACCCATGCACTTCTATGCTAAAAAAGCATCTTGTGTATTTTTTATATCACTACCCCTTCCTACAAGGGTCCCCGAAGAGGTAAGCAGAGGTGTATATGTAGTACCCACACACCCACTATTGTTTGTGGTATAAAATCATCTTTTCATTATGCCTGCCTTTTGAATTAAACCAGTTTGTGGCACTGCCTAGATAATTTCAAAGTCTATGAAGAACTATTTGTGTGTATTTTATATTTTATCCTCACACCTTTCCACATGGGTCCCCGAAGGGGTAGGCAGAGGTGTATAGGTAATACCCACACACCCACTTTCCGCCAGAGGTATATTAGGTGCCAACGTGACAGATGGCGAGTCCATCGCCGTTACTCAAGCACAACTATACATACGCCTTTTGAATTTCTTCTCAGACGTATGCAGGTTTCCTCACGATGTTTTTCTTCACCGTAAAGCTCGTGGTGTGACTAATCACTATGACTAATGTGTGACTAATATTTTAGTTAATTATCCGAATAAATTGAGTCCACGATAACAATCTTTCAATTGATCTTGACCTCCTTTCATTCCAAACCTTTCCTGTAATCTAACTAATGTAAATCTTAGTTTAAATCGTAAGATTTCATCATGAAGATTTGCCAATACTGGAATCCTCATTTCAATGTTCGACATTGTCATCATTGATATTTACATATGTATGCCTCCCCATTAGGGTCTCCAAAGAGGTGGGCAGGGGCAGTCATGATGTACTTTTCTAATATATAGTGTAACAAAAGCTTTTGACCTTGTACAACTTTACCTGGGAATACCTAATTCCATTTGGCATTGTGCTCAATTACCTAGAATTTCATAGTAGTCCTTGCACTTCGTTTTGATGCGACGGACTGCGTCTAGTTGGTCTTGAGTGTATTCCCGCTGTGGGGGCTGGTGAGAAGGTGCAGGTGGTTTTCTCTTACGGACTTCTTCTGTGCTCGGCGACGCGGGTGGAGTGCGTTTGGGCGCTGTACCCGCAGCTTTGACTCGAGTCAAGAGATCTTTAGCCAGGGGCGAAGGGTATAGCCGCTCGGCTTTCAGCAAAAACTTCTCAGCTTTCTCGACATTTCCAGCAGAAAATGCAACCTGAGCAATCTCTATACACTTGTCAGCTTCGTCCTTGTTGCCTTCGATGGTCATTTTCTCCCCTTCACTATGTACTTTTTACACCAAAATTATACTAATTAATCAGAGTACACGTCACAAAAGGTATTTAATACGCCACTACGCAAATTTTGCTACGAACTCAATTGCTAATCCATTGTAAAGAAAGACAATCGTGAAAGAATTAGCTACTTAATTATTGCGTCAAATAACATACGTAGGGGTATACCAGTGATAAAAATATATTTGTCATGTCGTGTGACACAACACCTTGATACCATAGTTTGTAATAAATGAAAGTAAAGTACATTGTTTTGGCCAAAACATGCTGAAACCGAGCTAAAATATTGAATAAAATATAACTTAAATTATTTTAATAAGTAATTAAAATATGTAAAAAAATTATGTTGATGACTGACAAAAAGACTAATATCACAACATTTTGTTATAAAATAGTTTTTGCGTTCCATGTTAAAAGTATGCTACGTTAAAGATCATTATATACTGTCTCCGTCTTACATTAATAACTTCATATATGTTTGTCTCTTTTGAATGAAATACGAATTTAGTTTCACACTATTGACATTTACAATACATATCATATGACGTAGGTATGACGCATGACGCAGTTTTCGATTCATTTCATTTCGTTTTTCATTTGGAAACTGTGATGTGTTTAGGCGTATCCGCCGTCTAGTATTTAAGTTAAGATCATCAGGAATCGTTGTACAGACTCATTTGAATCAATACAGTTGTTTATTTTCCCAAACCATGGCTGCACAACCAATATACAACCCGGTGAGTCAATATATAATTTATCGTTTATTCCTCAATGTGGGTACGCCGATCGTTCTTTTCGGCATTTTCAAGGGCATTTAGAACAAAAAGGCACAATTAGTAACGTTATTCGTAATGTAAATACATTGTAATATTGAATTTTATGTTTATCAAACTTCTTTACAGTCGTTAAGATATAGTCGTGAACGAATTACGACTTACCGACAACCAAGGCCGGTTAGGTACCCATATTGAGTAGTAATACTTCACATTGGCAATTATACCTTCCTGAAACACCATATATCATGATATTTTACACAATTACTTGGCGTTTGCTGAATACGCAAGTTGTAACATGGATGACGACATAATTAAGTGCAAAACGATTTAAAATGGCATGTATGTTTTCAGACACATATGTTTCCTTATTAGTAAATAGCTGTGCCCGCGTCTTCGCCCGCGTGGAATTGAACTAAAATGTTTTTGTTCAATTTCTCACAATGAAAGTAGCCCAAGTTACTCCTTATTACATCAGCTATCTGCCAGTGAAAGTCCCTCCAAAATCGGTCCAGCCATTTCAGAGATTAGTCGGAACAAACAGACAGACAGACAAAATAAAAAAAAATTAAATTTTGCTATGTGTTTCATTACGATAAGGAAAACATCTTGAGGAAATCCCCATATGTTTCAGAAGGTAAGGGACGTCGCGTGTGAGACGCGGCGGTCGACGCGCCATCTAAATAAATTAATACTTTGATCCTACTCAAACTGATCTAGCCCCCAAACTAAGCAAAGCTTGTATGTACTGTGGCAACTGGACTTTTTTTTTTTTTGTATTGTCTCTCGTAGTGTGAGTTCTAGGAACTTTTGCTACTTAACCGGTCAATGGCGAGACCTAGGCCTCCAGCCAGGCACTTTATTTCTAAGCATCACAGCCAAGGGCACCCCCTGTGGGGTACGAACCTCGGCTTAGGGTGTTGCTGGATCGCGAGCAAGGGAGCTGGGCTGGGCTGGTAGTTTTATTTAAATATTATTTGGGGCGGGATTTGCGCGTCTGGCTCGGCGGGGGCCGGCGAATCGGCGCGGGCCGGCGTGGCAACTGGACAACGATATCCGTACTTATATAGATAGATAATGTCAAATACATAGGACATACAAGACTTAAATGCAAATGGCAACTATACACTATCCCAACCTGGTCCAGATGGCTATCAATCTGTCACATTAGGACGTAAATATATCTTAGAAAAGAAAAATTATGCCATTCCACGTCTTCCTATCCATTGCAGATATTGGTGTGAAAATACCAAGTCAATTACATGCCCAATACCAGAGAGTGTATGTACTTGGATGTAACATATGTGTGTAAGTGTAGAGATAACATTGATCTTTCTTTACTCTGACATCCCTATGAGGAATTTTTGTACTTAGAAGTCTGTAGCCTTTATTTTTTGTGCTATGTTCCTAAGCAATGGACAAGGTTTTCAATAATGAGTTCCTTGGTGCGGGAAAGCATTGTTATATTGTGTTTATATGTGCAAACACGATATAACTCTCTGAACACAGTGTCAAAAGGTGGCATGGTGAACTTTGTTACCATGAGCATTAACAGGCTATGGTAAACTACGGTAAACAGGCTACGCTTCCCATCAGGTGGGCCAAATAAGCATACTTATTTGTCACTCTTGTTATATATATATATATATATAAAATAAAAAAATATAAAATAATACATCCTCACGCCTTCCAACAAGGGTCCCCGAAGGTGGCAGAGGTGTATAGGTAGTAACCGCACACCCACTTTCCGTCAGAGATATATTTTAGGTGCCAACGTGACAAATGGTGAGTCCATTGCCATTATTCAAGCACAACTATATATACGACTTCGAATTGAATTGTTTCTCAAAATATATATAGATACTAGCTGTGCCCGCGACTTCGTCCGCGTTGGATAGTGACTTTGCGCAGTATTTTTTTATTTATTTTGGATGTGTGTGTGTGTGTGTATAGGGGATGCCTACGTCATAGTAGCTTTATGCATGCAAGGTCTCAGCCCGATCCGATCGGTTTAAATTTGACAAAGTTTCATACAAACTTTCATCCCCTATTTTATCCCCTCGGGGGTAGAATTAATCAAAATCCTTTCTTAGCGGATGCCTACGTCATAACATCTACCTGCATGACAAATTTCAGCCCGATCCGTCCAGTGGTTTGGGCTGTGCGTTGATAGATCACTGTCATCAGTCAGTCACCTTTGAGTTATATTTATTTAGATGTTTACACAAAACAAATATTAAACTAGTTGCTAAAAATTAGTTAATTAACGTCATTACACTTAATTAAGCTGTAAACAGCAAGCGCCCTAATTAAGACCACAGAAAAATGTGGGTAGATTTTTATATTCACTAAGTTAGGCATTTTTTTTATTTATTTATTTATTTATTTTAAAGTTAGTCATAGCTTTAACAGTAAATTATATAATAATGAGAGCCATGGTGGGCCTGTGGTTCGAGTAGTAGTTGCCTGCGACACAAATATCGCAAGGTCGAATCCTGACTATCAATGTATCCTCACGCCTTCCCACAAGGGTCCCCGAAGGTGTAGGCAGAGGTGTATAGGTAATACCCACACACTCACTTTCCGCCAGAGGTATATTAGGTGCCAACGTGA
>JACCPG010000983.1:0-28290 GCA_016069955.1 Drepana arcuata | reverse complement strand
TCGACGTGATGATAATGTATGTATGTAAAAAAAGCTAAGCTTTTTATTTTATAAATAGGTTCAGAAAAAACACATACAACTAAGTTAGCCAGTTAATATTAATAATTAAGTACAGTGATTAGTCACACCACGAGCTTTACGGTGAAGGAAAACATCGAGTGGAAACCTGCATACGTCTGAGAAGAAATTCAAAGGCGTATGTATAGTCGTGCTTGAGTAACGGCGATGGACTCGCCAGCTGTCACGTTGGCAACTAATTTACCTCTGGCGGAAAGTGGGTGTGTGGGTATTACCTGTATTACCTATACACCTCTGCCTACCCCTTCGGGGACCCTTGTGGGAAGGCGTGAGGATATATTATATTATTTATTAATTCCCTTTGATAATGTTATAATTATGTTATCTTTATACACATTTGTTTAATTGCATGACATGAGGCTATATATTCACACACAACACGCTATAATTTCTTGAAGACCACTGTTCTATTTTGTAAGACATAGAGTATATATAGGCAAATTCTCTTATTATATTAAATATGGTCCAGATCACGAGATCACAGAGCCAGTTCCGATCGGCAAAATTTACGATACCTACCACAGCATATCACAATGGCGGGGGAAGTGGCCTCTTCTAACGACGCCGTTACGGCCGCTAACGCCCGTTAACGGCTCTTAACGGACGTTATCAGCGATCCAGGGCGGGCGGAAGAACACCTGCGGCTACCGTCCCGCCCGCCCAACGCATCCGCACTTATTTATTCACTAAGAGATCGTTATCAGCAGGGTTAACGCTGCATGCACGGGATTTTCAACATTTTAACAATGTACAGTATTGTTATAACACCTTTTAATGTGTTATTTTTTCCGTGTAAATGTGTAATTATCTTAAACGTTATATTTCCTTTGTGTTGGCAATAAAGGTTGGTTTTGGTTACGTTAAAAAATAAAAAATAAACCGCTCTAAATAATCCCGAAGATATGTCCGCTTTTTATCCACTGTACGTAAAATGAGAGCAGCAATGACACGTTCTGTCAAGTATTTATTTTGACTTAAATAATTATATTGTGTTCAGGCTTTCCCATAAGCGTCCCCTAAGGGGTAGGCAGAGGTGTAACGCACACGGGGATATATTTTAGGTGCCAACGTGTCAGATGACGAGTCCATCGCCGTTTCTCAAGCAGGATCATCTATACATCTGAATTTATTCTGGAAAACAAATGGTTGGAGTAGTTGAACAACACATAGATTACTAAGTAGTTTGAACCCGGACTGTACCAATGCGTTTTTCTGAACTCAAATACAGCAAAATCAAAATCAATCAACCAGCAATTAGTTACACCACGAGCTTTGCGATGAAGAGAAACATCAAGAAGAAATTCAAAGACGTATGTATAGTTGTGCTTGAGTCACAGCGATGGACTCGCCATCTTTCACGTTGGCACCTTAAATATATCTCCTGCGGAAAGTGATCGTGTAGGTACTACCTACACACCTCTGCCTACCCCTACGGTGGACCTTGTAGGCGTGAAGATATACGACATATAGGTATAATTCTATTTGTGATAATGATATGCAAGCGACCTATTTACTGAATCTAATCACATTATTAGCAGCAAAACTGGCATCACATTAGCCAGAGCTCAGTCATAACGATGAGTCACTATTCAATCACAATAACACACCCATTGTATGCGGTATCTCGACAAGATATCTAAATAAACAGCTGCAATGAATCTTGGAGCGATTCTCAAATACTCGTCTTTGCCCCAGACTTCCCCCACATTCGTGTGGAAATTGTCCGACTACCATAGAAACCTTTTCTTCTATACTCTCTACTAACCTAGCCCCTAAGCAACATTTTATATTGTAACTAGTGCTTTACAATAATGCCCTCATTCATATTGCAAGGATGAGTGAAGAGAGATTGAAGAAATAGATATACAAAGCAAAAATATGTGCAAGAAGAGGCAGAGGAACACCACGTTCCAACTACCTGGATCAAATCAATCGGACGCTCAAGGACGGGAACGTCAAGAGTACTCGAAACCAACGAGCATGTATGAAGAGACTGATGAATGTAAACGCGCTCTATACTCTCTGCCTATCCCGTTAGGGACTCGGCGTGATGATATGATGATGATTTAGTGCTAGTCTTTAGTCTAGTGCTTTCGCCCAGCTTCGCCTGCGTGTGGCACGGGGACCCACTAAAGAAAACATTCAATTTCATTGAAATCCAACCTCGGCTAGCTAATTATAGAATAATAATATTATTAGCCCTATGTCCCACTGCTGGGCGAATACCTTCATTCCTCTCTCCACCATTCGGGATCGAACGTCACTTTCGACTAATTCTTAATTCTCTTCTTCTCTTATTTCCGACTGAATCTTTCAGTCGCAAATACACCTTAAGCATTAGTTTAGTTTTACTTAAGAATTAATTAGATGGTAAAAAAATGCATAACCCGGCTACCTTTTATCCCGGAAAGAAGAACTTTTTCCATTGTAATTTTCATCGTTTGTGTCGTTAATCTCCGAGTAACACCGCGGCAGCAGCCTGTATAATAAGCCTATCTATCGACTATTTCTTAGTAATATTGATGTTGGGTGTGAATCTCACGCCAGCTCTCTTAAGTAGGTAATGTGTACACATTCAATTTGGTACCTTTATCTCAACTGCATTAAGTGCAGAATCCATAAATCAAGATAAGCGCAGTTTATTTACTTTGAGTTCCCTACAATTCTCCCAAATCTCTACTAAACTCAAAACTTAGTGTCGGCGTATCTCGCGCAGTGTAAAAGTTCCCAGCGAGTAACGATAGCCGCATCTCTCGAGATGTTTTAAAATTTCTCTCAGACCAAGCTGCGGAATATGCTAATGTTTTGCAGCTCTTACAGTGTATTGAAGTAAAATTGGTCAAATAACGGATTTATGAATTTCTCATTTGCTATTGAGATGCGTTCCCTTCCAAAATGTGCGACGTTTTTATATTGCAAAAATTAAAAATTCATATATCAACTGGCATGAAAAATAGTGTGATTATAAAGATGTAGAAAGAAATGCTACGTTGGTGTGCACATATTAGAAAGTATGAGAGAAGATACAGTAGCAAAACAGATGCTTATTCATAAATACTAATTGGTACAGTCGGCATTTGAAGTAGCATATTTGCGAAGCACGCGACTACTCGAAATACTTGGCCAACATGGCTCACTTTTATTTTATTACTCTATATTAATATACATATATATTGTACCTATAAGAGGTAATGTATGAGTGTACCTATTCTAGACACAAGCCCTCGTATACAACACAATAGTTGGCCATTACAGTTGCAACAGTAGTCAAAGACAACGATACGTTCGCAGATAGAGGCAACTTCGCAAGATCCAATACGAACTAACAAAACTTGCCAAGCGTGTGTGGTACAAACCATAGACTTTTAAAGGTGACCTGTTTAGTAATGCACAAGTACATACGCTTGGTATGAGTGTAGTAGAATTTTGAGGAGGACCGGATCTGTAGGGAATCCAGCACTCCAACAATAACTTTCCCACAAGGGTCCCCGAAAGGGTAGGCAGAGGTATATAGGCAGATTTTTCCTGATATAAAATTAGTACATTTGACTACCGAAGTTTGAATTGTTGTTGACATATCTAAATATATATAAGTCAAAGGTGACTGACCGACTGACTGACATAGTGATCTATAAACGCACAGCCCAAACCACTGGACGGATCGGACTGAAATTTGGCATGCATGTAGAAGTTATGACGTAGGGATGCCTACGAAAGGATTTTGATTAATGCTACCTCCAAGGGAATAAAATAGGAGATGAAAGTTTGTATGAAACTTGGTCAATTTTAAACCGATCGGGATAAGACTTTGGATGCATAAAGCTACACACACGCATCCAAAATAAATCAAAAAATACTGCGCAATGTCACTATCCCACGCGGACGAAGTCGCGGACACAGCTAGTTAATCATATGTCTTTTCATCACTTAGTCACCTCGACTTAACAACGCCCACTAAAGCAGACACTCCGCTCCACGCCTTTACCCTAAGCCCCGCTCAACTCCGACATTGCATCTAATACGCTTTAGATGCGCTTGTATGTACGTGTAAGTAATTAAACAGTTATGTTAGTTAGTCTCTAATGTCGCGCGAATGTTTGAATGTACCGCGAAAGTACGTGCGATAAGATGCCACCCCGTTACGTGCACGTGTCGTTTTCGTTCCGTTGCTACTAATAAAAGTTCTTCACTAATATTACAAAGCTGTAAGGACTGTTTGTTTGAGCGCGCTAAGCTCAGGGACTATCCATCCGATTTGATTGGTTATGCAATAAATAGCGCGTTTATTGTGGAAGTTTATATCTCTACACGATACGACCAATAAGAGCGAAGTAATGAAAAATGTTGAAAATGCTGGAAAAAAGAACCACACATTTTACGCGAGTGTAACCACAAGGCACAGATAAAAATAATAACAGTAATGCAATTTGACAGTTCCACTCAAATGTACCTAGCCGTAAACTAAGCAAAGCTTTTAATATAGGAACTAGACAACGATATACATACTTATATGTGTAGATAGATATACATAAAAGCAAGGAACATCCAAGACTAAGGTGCAAATACTCGTGTTTATCACATAAATATCGCGAAAATCGAACCCTCCACTATTCTGTCTCATAGTTCATAATGCTAGTGAGCAACCTTCCACTAATGTTTGAGTATTATCGGTACACACTACCTATGAGTACACACGCATACTACAATTAATAGACTCGGGTCATACTCACCGCGAGCCCTTCGACTAAAAATTGGTGGGGCGCGACTTCGTGGATGTCACTATCTATAACTCACTGTGGGGTTAGGTCAGTTCTTCAGTCTGACTGTACTAAATTAGGCATAGAGGAGACTCGAAGTACTACTACCTCAGTACTTGGAGAGGATAGCCGCAATATGGCACTGCCCAGTAAAGTGTGGTGTAGTGTTCCTATCCTTCAAAACCCGTATACATACATACATATAATCACGCCTCTTTCCCGTAGGTGTAGGCAGAGACTTCTTTCCACTTGCTACGATCCTTACATACTTCTTTCGCTTCGTCTACTTTCATTATTCTCTTCATACATGCTCCTCGGTTTAGGGTACTCTTGACCTGGCCTTTTTATTTTTTGGCCAATATACGTAACAGGAGTGTTAACCAAAGATGTAACGTCACCAGCTTTGACGACCGTCTGGTCTAGTGGTTAGAGCTCTTGCCTGCGAAACTTGAGGTCGCGGGTTCGAATCTCGCTGAAGGCAGATATTTGTGTGATGAACACGAATATTTGTACCTTAGTCTTGGATGTCCTATGTATTTAAGTATATATCTATCTATATAAGTAAATATATCGTTGTCTAGTTACCATAACACAAGCTTTGCTTAATTTGGGACTAGGTCAATTTGTGTGGAATTGTCCCAGGTATTATTATTATTATTACCAGCTAACCGACGGATTGTTCTGGCCACCGTCGAACTCGTCACGTCATCGTGTAAAGAGTCCTCGCCGACGTATCATGTACATAATATGTGAGATTGCGCCCGCGCAGATAACCGAGAGTGCTTTCAAAGATAAAGTCGTGCCGAGCCGATCTTTGTATGATTTAAATTGCAACTTGTGATGCTGATTTATTTTTGAAGAGGTGTATGTAAATATATTTTTTATGTTTAAATATTGATAAGTCCAGCTGAGAGATAAACACTTATTATACAACATCAGATTATTTAATGAAGGCCATGCATGGCAATGAATTGCTCCTCTTGTAGAGAGTTTGTATGTTATATTTTTTCTACGTAAGAGGAAACCTGCATTCGTCTGAGAAGAAATTCAAAGGCGTATGTATAGTCTGTGTTTGAGTAACGGCGAAGGACTCGCCCTCTGTCACGTTCACGTTGGCACCTAAAATATATTTGTGGTGGAAAGTGGGTGTGGGTATTACCTATACACCTCTGCCTACCCCTTCGGGGACCCTTGTGGGAAGGCGTGAGGATGAGGAATTAAAATTATGAAACCAACACAGGCTCGTTTAAAATTAATCTCGTAGTGAATATAAAGCGTCATGTGAATCTGCCCAGGCAGCCACTCCGCCCAGGTGAGGCCGAAGGGCGGCTATCGCTCTATACATCACTGGGCGCGTTATCGCCGCCGCGCACGCTGGCGTATGTTTATTTTGCACAAAACACCCGCCGCATCAAGTTGTGTGCAAATATCAAGGATTTACAAGTTTATTTTATTTGGGCTTTAGAAGCTCTTCCACTGAACATATAGGCTTTTGGTATAAACTTTTATGACCCAGTAAAAACCGTTGTGGTTGAGTAGCTACGACGATTGTATCAATAGACTTTTCTTATTTTGTGAACAGTGATTAATCACACGAGTTTTACAATGAAGGTAAACATCGACAGATATTCGCATTTGTTACAGAAAAAAACTAAAGATGATGTATGAAATATGTTTGTATGATGTATGTAGTATAGTGGTGCTTGAGAAACAGCGATGGTCTCGCCATCTGTCACGATGGCACCTAAATATACTTTTGGCTGAAAGAGGGTGCTACACCTTATCTTTTTACATCGATATACCATATCCTTGGCGTCAAATGGGTACTTTTACCCCACTGCCTACTACCTAAATGTGAAGAATAAAAACTGGCCAACTATCTCGAGATCCTTCGTCAATAAGATAACTTCCTCTGTAGAGTGCGAACTCCGCTCTCACAATCGTTATCATATTGCAGATCTCACTTTAATGGACAAAAAATCTTTGAATACCTACTTTATCCATTTGCGTGCCATTAGCATTTAAACGCTTATCTGCTCAATAAACCTGTGGAGATACACATAAATAAGAACAATAAATGTAGTTAGGTCATAAATTACTCCACGAGATATGAAAGATATTAGGGAAAAAGGCACTTCTTTGATTGGTTAGCGACGTCCGGCGTTTGTTTCCATTGGATTGGACGACAATTCGATGGCTGTATGACTGCATCATGGATACGGAAGTATCTTGTACACTCGCCTTCCGCAGGATATATATATATATATATATATATATATATATATATATATATATAGATATATATATATATATATATATATATATATATCGCCATCTGTCGAGTCCATTGCAGTTATTCTAACACTTTGAATGTCTTTTCAGACGTATGCAGGTTTCCTCTCGATGTTTTCCTTCACCGTAAAGCTCGTGCTGTGACTAATAACTAATATGCACTTGTGTTCAGAAAACTCATTGGTACAGTCGGGATTCGAACTTCACCTATCTGTGAATATGAAAACTTCGTTCATCATACATATTTTTGTATCGGTGTAAGTTTTTAAAGTATCTCAGTTGAAAATACTAATCATATTAATAAAAATAGATTTTTTCTATAATCGACGTCGGATTTTTGCCCAATTTTTTTTACAGAACCAAAAATAGCTTTAACGTCACAACGTCAGTGTAACCTTATGTCGGCAACAATGGAACCACGAGCGTTCTAAACCTTGATAAAACCACGTTCGTTTTATATTTACCTCCGTGATAAGGAGATGACTGTGGATCGATTATCCCACGATATCTGCCCGTCTGTCTGCCCAATGCCGCCGTCTGGTTTAGATCAATTCGCACTCGATCGATTAACAGAACTTGGCCTCAAATAGGGTCAGTGCCCGAAGCCGATTATGCTATACAATTTTTAGTGGAACTGCCTCTTCTTGTAATTTTCAGAGCCGTGGTGGCCGAGTACCTAGTCTACCTAGCGAATATTGCAAGATCGAACCCCACGAACATCTCACCACGAGTTTTACGTTAAAACATATCGAGAGGAAACCTATATACGTTGAGTTTTACTCCGATTTTATAGTTTATTTAAAACGGAAACCACCAATATTTTGTTTATTATTAATAATATAATATATCCTCACGCCTTCCCACAAGGGTCCCCGAAGGGGTAGGCAGAGGTGTATAGGTAATACCCACACACCCACTTTCCGCCAAAGGTATATTAGGTGCCAACGTGACAGATGGCGAGTCCATCGCCGTTACTCAAGCACGACTATACATACGCCTTTGAATTTCTTCTCAGACATGCAGGTTTCCTCTCGATGTTTTCCTTCACCGTAAAGCTCGTGGTGTGACTAATCACTGTACTTAAGTTCAGAAAAACTCATTGGTACAGTCGGGATTCGAACTTGCGACCTTTGCGTCGCAGGCAACTGCTCGAACCACTCGGCCACCACGGCTTCTTTTATTATTATTAATTTATTTTGTTTTATTTTATTTTGGTTTATTATTAATTAAATTTGTATTACTTTATCGTTTTATCGTTGTAACTGCAGTTTTTTAACACGCTTAACACGCTTTAATTTTTTTTAGCTTCATACGTATGTTAGTATGTAACGGAATCATTGAACATGACTTCGACCTCCTTAAAAACGTCGGATTAAATCGAAATTTTCCATACTTATCAAGGGCCGATGACAATCCATACTGGGATAATCAGGATTACCGATGAGATCTTAAACAAAATATTTAAAAATAAAACCGTGTTAATATTTAATCGAAAGTAGCATAGTAATGTTTCAGAACGCACTCCGCTTTACAAGTTATGACAGTATTGAAATTTGGACATATTTACGCTGTCAAACAAATCATAACAACTCAAATAATTTACCAATTTTCTAGTTTTTTGTTGGATTTCCTATGTAAAGCGTGTTTTTTAAACTATTATTATTATTATTTAGGATAATAATGCCAACAATTTTCCAAATTCCTACATTTTATAGGTACATTTTCTTTTATTTTTATTTGCCTCCTTTCATTATGCCATGCTATTTTGTATTAAAATCCTTGTCTTTGATTCAAGACACCCGTAGCAATAGCCCCATCACAAGCGAGGTAGCTCCAAAGCGAGATCAACAAACAACCAGGACCTCATACCGAGTTGCTATCAACACGTCGTTGCCGTCAAATTCACATTGTCCGCGCATTTAAGATAGATCGCCCACCCACGGACGTCAGATACCATGGACACGGCGCGAAGATACCGCACCGAGGTCGTAGGGTTGCTAGCTGCAAATATTATAAGCAGAATGGGAAGGGACTGCTTTAACTGTCAGATAATAATTTAAAGTTATGCGATTCAAAACTGTGTAACGTTTTTTAGAAATTTATTATTCACGCTTACAAGGTTCCCAAAGGTGTAGGCAGATTTTTAGGTAGTACCCAGTCACTCACTCTCTGACAGAGATTTTAAGTGCCAACGTGACAGGAGGGAAGTGCATCGTTGATTCTCAAGCACGACTATAAATACGTCTTTGGATTTCTTCTCAAAGTTTCCTGTCGATTTTTTCCTGCGCACTGTCTCTACATACCCCATGACGAACTAGGCGTAATGTTATGTCTGTTAATACGTTTCAATCATCTGTGGAGTGACAGCTAAGTGTCAAAATTGTATGACGCTTCCCTTAGTGTTGTTACATCTGTTTCGATATAATTCCAGTCATATATTACATTGAGTACGAACTCCTTCGCTTTATCCAAATGCAACAGTCTTCTTATTATATTAATTGGGTACTTTTTATAATGATACTATATTTCTTTGCAAATACGGTTGTAATATTTCTATTTAGAAATGTTAAGTTTTAAAATTATTAGTACAAGTCACATATATGATTATTTCGGTTGTATATGCAAAGACGCGACGTTTACCTTCCGCTATAACATTTTTGAAATCTAGCAACACTAGACTCGTGCGGCGCGCCACGAGATGAGTGCGATAGTGCCCACGCGCAGATAGAGGGAGATAGAGAGAGGTGCGGAAAATTGTTCCATTGTCATATTGCGCGCATTTTGATGTGCGATACTTAAAGTTATTGGATTTATTTATTATAACTCTGCCTAAGGATACAATTTCAATATAACCCTATCATATACATATTTATTATGTTCTTATGTAGCCGTGGTTCGAATAGCCTGTAACTCAAAATTTGCAAGTTCAAATCCCGACTGTACCTACGAATTTTTCTGAACGTAAGTACAGTGATTAGTCACACCACAAGCTTTACGGTGAAGGAAAACATCGAGAGGAAACCTGCATACGTCTGAGAAGAAATTCAAAGGCGTATGTATGTTCGGGATTCGTTTTTGCACTTTGAGTTGCAGGCTTACTCGAACCACTCGGCCATCACGAGTTTTTATTAATAATGAATATCAGTGTTGTAGATGCAAGTTCCAGTGCCATATTTAAAAGCTGGAGCCACACAAGTAATTTAGCCTCCGAAGCCATTATCTCAGCCGCATTTAGCTCACAAAAACTGCACCTCGGTATTACAAAGTCGGTACAAGCACACAGTAAATTAAGACAACGCCGATAGTGCGCCATAAATCTACCCTATCGGCCAATAGCCGATTGGAATCGACACCCCTATGCACCCAGTTGCACACCCCGACACCCACCGCCCGAGTGCATCGTTTTCCACCCCAATATTTTACATGGACTTAAAATTTTACCTTCCAAATTTGATCTGATTTTTTTTTTATTTGTCATGTAAGTAGGTTGATTATTTAGTTAATTATGATGATTAACAAACCTATTTTTGTGGTATTTACTCTCGTAGCTTACGTTCCAGGAACTATTGCTTCTTAACCGGCCAATTGCGAGACCTAGGCCTCCAGCCAGGCACTTTAATATGCTAATGATTAACAAACACCCAAACTTTCGAGTTACAGGCGAGCCCCGCGGTTTCAGCCGCGTAATTTTTTTATTTATTGGTAGATTATTCCGGGAAAATACCTTTGGACAATTGCTCACAAATTGACATAGCTCCAAATTAAACAAAGCTTTGTGATGGTTACTAGACAATGTTATATTTACTTACATAGTTAAATACATTTATACATGTATTCTTAGGACATCCAAGACTAAGGTACAGATACTCGTGTTCATCACACAAATATCTGCCCTTAGCGGGAATCGAATCCACGATCTCAACATTCGCAGTCACGAGCTCTTACCACTAGGGCAGACGTCCATTGAGTAAAACATATCCCATTTGTTATTCCATTACCTGTCTGTTCGATATTACATGCAATTCCATTCAACCTTTCTGGCGTAATTGGGTGACAAAGAACCCCACGCATTTGGAATATTATTTTAGGCATGTTGTTAAAGTCATTGTATCTCCGCGGTTACAGAACCTAGCGATCTGTTTATCTCGTTTGTTGGAGAGCAAGCTCAGCTTATCTAACACGTGTTAGACCGCGCTGAGAATACCAGATGGCTGAGATATTTGCTTTTAGCTTCGTGGATAAGCTGCATATCTTTAGCTTAAGTGAATGGGTTTTGTTTACAAATTTCGTGCGCATTCAGTTGGTACTTGTGGCCCAGTAGTTAAAGTTATCATGCAAATGATAACTGCATGAAAAATAACATGTTCGAAGTGTTCGAACTCATGATCTGAGCCTGTTTTTTAGTTTTACTGTGATTCAGTGTTGGAGTTTATCGCATCATAAGCTTTACGGTGAAGGAAAATGTGATACGTTTGAGAAGAAATTCTAAGTAAATTATGTAAAAACGGTAACTTTGTCTCTTTGAATTCCTTCTCAGACGTATGCAGGTTTCTTCTCGATGTTTTCCTTCACCGTAACACACGTCACAATCCTTTGGAAAGCCATCAAATTCTCACACTGTTAGTGTATTGAAATAGAAAATCTTTGAGCTAAGACCTAGGCTAGACACTACAATGCCTAGATGCCAATCAAGCGTCCACGTCGCTTTGTCTCAGGCGGCGTCCTTCGGCTGAATTTTGTATGAAACATCCTTGCACCTTTGGTTGAATTGAAACACCACGAGATTGGAAATTGAATCGTACTCCAAAGTGCTAAGGCTTTAAGTCGGATACTTTTGTAATTTGTTGTTGTATATCTGTTGAGTATAACGTTTTGTATTCTAAAATGGAATAATTTGTAATGAAGAATAGTATCTGAACCTGAATTAAAAATTAATATATACGTATGCAGGTTTCCTCTCGATATTTTCCTTCACCGTAAAGCTCGTGGTGTGACTAATCACTGTACTTAAGTTCAGAAAAACTCATTGGTACAGTCGGGATTCGAACTTGCGACCTCGGCCACCACGGCTCATATTATAATACATACATAACATTGTGAACCAATATAAAACACACTTAAACAAATCGTGTTAGTATATATTATTAGCATTAAGTTCGCATTATTGGGATATCCTTTAACTGTTTGTTTAAAAAAACGCACGTATTTCACACGGATTGAGTAAGTAGGCAAAGGCGTAATAATAACCACTTTTCGTCATAAAATATATCTCTAACAAACATATTGAGCAACTTTAAAGTGCATTTGTACAATATTAATAGGAAGTAGAGTCGAAAATAAAAAAAAAATTGACAACACAATCTATGTTCCTTGTTATCGCTCGCAACACCTATTAATATCTTAACCATTGGGTATATTTTGACAGCTTTCATTAGCGTGCGTAAGTCACGTGACCATTTGCAGGCGAGGCCGGGCGCTCCCACTAGTGGTATCTACGTTGATAATGCCACATTTACATACGTTAACTGATTAAAAGCTGTGGATTAAGTTAATGGAATAGACAGCCTTGCTTATTTTGTCATAGGCATATATATAATTTGTTTTTTTTTTTAATTAATACCTACATATTGTCACGCCTAGTCCTTTACGTAGCAGGCAGAAAGAGTAGAGCGCGAGTTCTCACAAAACTTTCTTCAGTTCATCCACATCAATCAGTCTCTTTATACATATAGCAGAATAATAAGATATTTATAAATATGTTAAAGAACGCTTAGCTTAGCACTTTGGGTCCACTTCGATGGCAAGATTAAACGAAGAAAATTATGACCTCACCATTCACGCGGGTATGTTCGCGCACTCCCAAAACTTTGGGTGAAAAAAAATTTAATTGGAATTTTTATTCAATGTTATCATTAACACTGATATACCTCTTTTTGGTTTCAATTAATAATTAATTAAATAAGGAGTTTTTAACTCTATCTTTTAACTCGAAATTAAATGCTTAGTTCAAAGTTAAAACTAAACATATTTTAAATAGTAGTAGAGGTATATTAGGTGATAACGTGACAGATGGCGAGTCCATCGCCGTTACTCAAGCACGACTATACATACGCCTTGGAATTTCCTCTCAGACGTATGCAGGTTTCCTCACGATGTTTTTCTTCACCGTAAAGCTACCGTTCTAAATACCTGAGTGCACAATTGTGCCTCATCGTCTGCATCCGGATATCTTGCTACCACACTAAGACAAGAAAACAGACGCCACCACATATTAAAACCAATAGTAAGAAAAGTCACGTAGTTTGAACTCACTTCGAACGCGACACAACTATGGTAGGGGAGCTGCGGTGTTATTGTCGAGTGATGCATTCGAATTTCAAAACATATTCATATGAAAACAAAAACACATGATAAAACGAAGGTGCGTTGACACAATTCGCGTCACGCATAGGCCCGCGTGACGGGTGCGGGACGACTCAGATAAAGTTACTGTCAGTGTCACGCGACGGCGTAGCACTCCGTAGCAGTATGCGTAGCGACATAGCCTCGTAGCGGCTTGTACGTGAAAATGTAGTGCGAACTTTTGTATTGATGGCAACTTGTGTTACGGGCTCAAGACACAAGAGATGGAGAGTCTAGAGACCAGCTCAGATAATTATTGTAAGGATATGGGAAGTCACTGAACTATAATGAATAGGTGAGAATTCAATTGGATATAGAACCATCGTGAAGATTTTTTTGTCGAGTTGTCGCTTTCATCGTTTCAATTGAAGTTTTTTTTTCCCAGTGGTTGCGAGTCGAGTGGCCTCAGCCTACCCATTCGGTGACCTTTGTAGGGAGGCGTAATACACATAATTATCAGGCTCAACGCGAGTGAAACCGCAAAGCACATGTAGTGTAGGTAAATACAAGATAGGGGTCAGCCCAGACGGTTGCCTTCGCCGGTCGTAGGGTATCAACCGCCCTTTGCCGACTGTGCAAAATCTTTCACACCAAATATAAGACTGTACATAATTTATACACCGTTCCATAAGAAACACTTATTGAACGTCACGTTCTAAATTTAAAAGTACACTGACCAAATTTCCAAAGAAAAACTTCCTAATACAACCTACTTGAAGAGCTCCTTGTGAAGTACATTCGCCTTAGGACTCAGAAGAGATACTTAGTGGGTGAGTTTCTCTGCCACGTCTAGAACCCAATCAATCCATAATTCAGTGTAGCACGAACGCCTACGCCGCAAGGGGCAATATTGACAAAACTATGCGGGTTTATTTACAAAAAGGCCCGTGCGTGCATGATAAGCATCGGTGTCTACCAAATATTACCATACATACACATTACACTATCCTTCGGGGACCAACGAGTGGCTTTAATGTATGCTTTTCGAAAACTTACAATACAATATTTTTTGTAATTGCAAGGTCTGTAACAACTAATAAAAAACGAAAGACGAAAAAAAAATCAGAAAGATTTGAACTTAACAACGGTTATTAATCACACTGCTAGGTTTACAATGAAGGAAAACATCGCGTAGAAACCTGTATACGTTAGAGAAGTAATTCGCAAACGTAGGTGTATATACTTAGTGGTGTAACACTTTTAGTTTGAAAATAAAAAACATCGAACAACAGAGATTTGTAGGTAGTACCCATACACCCACTTCCCGCCGGACATATATCATAGATATGTAATCGAGGGCCACAGATAGTAAAATATATGTTTATAAGTTTTGTCATTTTCAACGTGTGTATATTGTATTCGAATATTTTTTATTATTATTATATGTACATATATGTTGAAGCAATAGCACAGATACCAAAGATTGCCAAAGAGACAGATAAAATACATACCAATAAAAATAATTAATGTTACGCTCCTGAAATCGCGGACAGAGTTAATATAACTACATATAGGTAAGCACCCGTAAGGGACGGACAAATCGACGCAAAAGGTCAGTTACAAAAGGTCACAAGGTCACTTGTGGCTCTTAAGAAAACCCTTATATCATTAGCAAAATATTTTATTCAACGTCTTTTAGGCAAAAATTCTGTAAAATATTATAGAAGATATTTTAAATAGTATGTATGTAAACGATCTGACTAACTCAAACATATTTTATTTCAGGTAAGTGCAGAGAGAGCCCCACAATAGCTTTCCGTACAAGGTAATGCCCCACAGACATCAACAAACAACCGGACAGTCCTAACGACCACAAAATGCATTTTGAATGCGCACCGTCTATTTCAAGAGCGCACTTATGCCGCCATTCAACTTTTAAACATAAAATAAGAACGCGACAAACCGAAATAAAATATCGATTTATAACACAATACAATCTATAATCGACTTAAAAGTAAGGGTGACCACACATCGAGTATCGTACGCGAGATCGGTTTCTGTCCGGTTATTGTCAAGCGTGCGGTATCGCGCGCGGCGATCGCGAATTTCGTTTCGATTCGAAAGCGCGGACAGGTCACCGGACACCATAATGATTGTATCTGTCAAAATTGCAAGTACTTATAGACTTTTGTATTGAAATAAGGACGAGATTTGCATATCTGATGTTGTACCAGACAGATGGAAGCGATAACGGTGCATTATTCAAATTTGTGACGATGATTAGTTCCTGCGTTGTTTGAATACGCACCTACTTATAAATGAGTTATTCGTTTTACATTCCTATCGATCTAAAATCCAGTGTGCGATGAGTGTAAAGGAATGTGTATTAAATGTTGTCAGAAATAAAAAAAAGCAATGAGTTTTAAGCTCTTCATTAATATCAAAAGCTTAAAACTCTTGAGTAATGTCAATTTATTATCTAGACAAACTTAATCATGACATAATGCTTGTTTTTCGTTCTACCTTTCCTTCGCTTAATTCATACCTGAATATTTCAATAGTTATTAGAATTTGAATACATTATATATGTATTAAGTTTGTCCACTCTATTAGGTATAACGTTGTTAGTGAAATAAGGCTGCGAACGCAGCCATGTTCTTTCAGCGTAAACATGAACGCTCCTAATTGCCGCCATTGTGTTTTACGACTCAATTACAGCAATTCAAACCCTATCGTTTAGAGAATAAAGATGGATTGCCACGTGAGAATAAATTGGCGCGCTGTTCGCAAGCTCCGTTCAGATTTACAAGCCGCGCTAAGATATTTATTGTGGAAGAACGCAGCTTTTGTATTCGATTTGTTAGCGTGAGCTTTGACATCGTACTTCTCTACGTGGGTTCGTTCGTTCGTTAAGGGCTCGTCTATCTAAGTTTGAAATGGTACCCATCAAATACAAATCAAAATATAAACCTTTTTTTTTTGTTTAATAATAAGTATGGTAATTTAATATCGACTTTACTCATTCCAATTTTTTGTTAATAATACAAAAAATAATACAAAAAAACATTTATTGAAAATCGACTTTACATAATCTAAGCCTAAACTTTACCAATTACCGCAATCAAATTTTGGATAAGAAAAAAAAATTCTTTATTAGGCATTTAATTTTAACGATATATTAAACCCATATTCATCAATAAGCTCTACATGTTTGCATTTAAAACTTTAATGAAGGAACCATTACAATATAAAATTTACTATAATAACTCAAGATTATTCTCCAATCGCATTATAATGTAAGTATATAGTAAACTGAATATTATAATATTACAGAACTAGTTAATATTATGTACACTACCAATAAAATAAGACGTTATGTCAAATCGATACGATTTCTAAACAAAAAAATTCAACAAATAAATACTACTACTCCCTTTGCTACACGACTTGGGCCCATTTATCATTGAAATATCACAATTAATTATAACTATGTGTCTAGATCATTTCCCGCTCTAACTAGAGATTCTCCGCGCGATTCGATTACAAATCACTCGGAATCGATTCGCGCGATAAACGCGCCAATTGCACAATTTCCCGCGTATCTCCAAGGCTGGCTAATGAGAGCGTGGATACGCCGCCATTGTTTACAGATGCGATCGTTGTTATCTCCGCTATTTTTGCCCGGTAGCCATGTTTCAAGTTATCTCTGCATTCGTATGTCGATTGTTCCCTGTTTGCGGACGATTTTCGTCATCGTGTATATTGTTTTAGCAGATGCATTGAATATGGCTGCGATACGGACATGTCAGATTTGACGTTTGAGGTTAGGTGTCAAAACTAAGGCTAATATTTAAAGTTATTAAACACCATGGTGTTAATAAAATAATTATTAATTAGTATTCACAATGTTTACCGAATGCTGTGCAAAAAATGTGTAACATACAAAAAAAGATACAAATCACTTGAGCATATTTTCTATATTTTAACCACTGGGTTTTTTTGTGAGGATAAAACTGGGATATGTTTCGGTGTCGAGTAAATTGGATTAATTCATTATTTAGTGTTATTTGGCTGTCTTATAATGCAGTAAGGTTATAAGCAAAGTTTAGGGACCGATTGCTGATAATGACCTATTATTGTAACATAATTATTTAAAAAAATACGATATACAAATGTTTACTTTCCGACTTTTAGTGTTCAATTAGATAAAGATGTAAAGTTTGAGTAGCAAGTATAAGGTTAGTTTTTATTCTTAAAAATACCAAAATTACGATGGATTTTCCTAAATCACATAGTTAAAACCTAAATAAATAGAAAGCAGCCACAGAATTTAACGAAACCCCTCATAACTTGGCATAACAAAAAAACTATTGCAATGAATCCTGTTCTGAAATCAGTACAACAAAGAAGCTTGTCGAACTTTATTGCACTGACGGAAACATAAATAGTTTGACCACTACTGACAGTGCTACAGGTGGGGAATAAGCAAATTAGACCGAGCGATACAGCGATATGCGTGCGCGTCAACGGCCGAGCGCCGCGCGTCGATCGCGCGTCAATCGCGCAGTAACGAACGGGCATTGTATGCAGAGTGCCTGAGTGTTTGTTCTTGTATGCGACAGTTTTAATATGCCCAGCCCTAATTTGTTATGTACGTGGGTAATTGTGCCCTATTTGTACCAAAGCTCATAGTTATTTAGTTTGGTACTTAGCTGTAGTCACAATTTAGAAACTGTTACGCCTAGGAATAGAGGAATACCCGCGTAAATTTTAATTTATTACGAAGTTTTTTTATTGGAATTAATCGTATGTAATGCTACGTGTTATTCTAGCTAATAATCTATCTCCACGCAAAATTTTATCCGATATCCTTTAGTAGTTTTTGCATGAAAGACGAACAAACGAACATCCTCGCAACCTTGGTGAGTGTTATTAGTAAGTTGTCCCTCCAAAATTAATTGTATTTAATCATTGCCGTGACATTTGTTAATTAAGCGTAGTAGGAGATTTGATATCTTGAAAAACACTTATTCGATAATCCCTGACAGTACAAAAACAAACCAATTCTGTCAAAGTTAATTCTGTCAAAAGATAAAATTCCATATTACCATTTTTTCCGCAATCACCCATATTATAAGTTCCTTAAAGCCACGATAGCCTCGGGCTCGGCTCAAACTGATCCTTTCCTAAACCGACCCCGCGACCCCGTAATACATAAAACACAATTTAAAATCAACTCTCATACTACATTTTTGCGTACATATTCGCCCGCAACATTCTAACATATATGACGTTTTGACACCACACGACAGCGTGGCTCGCCGCGTAAGCGCCACCTCGGTCCTTCGCAAAGCGGATTTTACGCGCAGTTTTTAAGGATTACATTTGTTTGAAGGTTGTCGGCAGTATAGGTCATTTATTTATTACGGCGACTGGCGCTATCGGCATCACCTTAATGATGTCTCGATGGTTGATAGCCATTGTGTAGGATGTAAATTTGTAGCCGTCGGCGCGGGTAATGATGTGAGAACAAACTGAGATCTCGATAGCTAGATCTGGATCGCTTTCGGCCCACTGTGCAAGGGATTGTATTCAGCTTTCGGCGTTCGGTCTCAACCCGTGCGATCACATTGTTATTTATATTTTTTTCTGAATGTTGAATAAGCATTGTTTTTTAATGTTGCCGTCTTGTAAATCATAAACGTTATCGAAGTATCCCAGTATTTGAATCTAGAGTTTCGTTCTACAGCTTAAATGTCTGTTGGTTTTTACACGGAGATTGCAGATTGGGGGATGAAATATGAGCATTCAACTATAAGCGAACGCGCGCAGAAAATATATTGTGAGATTGACATCATATGAAGAAATTCGACTTCTAAGCAACAATAAGTCTCTTCAGACGTTTATCAACATATTTTTTAATTAAACATACAATTTGCTATATAGATGAACTACTATTTCATAGCATAGTATTTATCTAAAACCTTACACACCGAATATCAATTAAACCTTTTGCCGCAGCAGCAAAAACTAAATGGATATTTTCAAGCCATTATGTAAAATATCTTGCTAAACCTTTTCATATTACTAACACATGATTACAAACAAAACGTTACAAATACAAAATGGTTGCCATCAAACGGCGACCATGATGGCGTCATTAGCACACCAGTTATCGCACTATTTCGTCGAATAGACAAAATTTTCAGTCTTTCAACACGCGTCGGCGTTATGAAAGCAATGTAAATGATGTTTTGAGGAAAACACGATAAATAATAAACTCACTAAATTGAGGTTGACGAAAAACGACACTGTGCGGGCCGTTAATATTAGCGGGAAAATAGACCGCCATTATGGTGTTGTTACGCTTTCATCACGGGTGTTAGTCGATTATTACAGTGTTGTATTAGTTAACTCGACTATTAAGAATTATAAACGATTAAACATATCTAGAAGTACATATACAATAAGGAAAATATATTAACATTCTTATACAGTTGTTGGTATCCTTCACCAAGACATATTTTGTATTAAAATAGTTTTATCGTCATCGCCCAAGTTAAAACGAATATTGAACTAAAACACTTGATGTTCGACAAAGTACTATAATTTTATTCCAAGCGTACAAATTTGTAGAACACACTCAGTCGTCGTTTACAATACGACAAAATTTATGAGCGTACGTAAACGTACATAAGTTTGGAATCCACAATTAAGTCACTTAGCTACGAGAACGGGCGAGCCATAACATCTTTATCGGGGAGAAATCGATTCTTTTTCTTTTAAATCGAGTGAGTACAATCTGAATCGAGCGTGGCGCCGCCCGATCTGTTTTTATCGTTGTATTATCGAAGACTAATGCACTGCACGAGATAACGCGGGCATAAGAGCGGGTGCTGATAAACTCGGTGTGGCCATGTTAAAAATAGTTTACACGCATAGTTGTTGTCTGTTGTAGGGTTATGGAAATTGTAACGATATACTATGTTGTTTTAGAACTTGGGATCTGTTATATCAGTATTTTATTAGTGTTTGTAGAAGTAGTAGTGTATGCTTACAGGGAATTGCTGGATTTAAATACATCTTCGAAATTACACTCATGAGCACATTGAGTTGATGAGTGAAAGATTTGTTTAAGTCTAGATAGAATTGGCGCTTTACTATCTCTGCCCACCCCCTGAGGAATACGCTGTGATGACTAAATTCCTTTTTTTTTATTTTTGTCACCGCCTTTTAATGTCATCTGAATAATTTAGTCGGTATTATAGTAAAAATAATAATTACCAAAGAATATCAAACAATAAATAAATTAAGACTAATTTTTTACTAAAAAAAACGATAACTCAAGACGCAACCCTAACTTCCTTTAAGCTTAAAAACTTCACAAAAATTCCTCTAACGAATTCCTTCTAAATTCAAATTCAAACTTATCGAAAGCCGAAAGGAATACATCTTCCTTGTTTAAATCGTCATTACGAACTCTTTCGTGCGGTGGTTATCGTCGGCGACCGGCTTCGAAGAGATGGCAATAATAAAAATTATCTATACAAATGGGCCGGGATTACTCGGCGACATAAATTCGGCTCTCGCCCAATGAGCGCTGCTTCACCAAAGATAAAGGGTCAACGATTTTTAGAACCGAACGCTTTTCATGCTTTGCTAGTTAATTCATGATGGATTTCAACTAGCGATGAAGAATCCAATTTTGTGATCGTTTTAACTCACAGATTGGTATGCGTTTAATTAATTACATGACTTATAAGAATAAGATTGGCCAGGCTAGGTACCCAGATAATTAAAGGTTGAATATTGTTCTCAAATTGTGCTACCAACTCACTGTGAGTTATAGAACAATATTGTAAATCACAGGCATAGGAAGGTGTCTCTACTATCTATGATAGATACCTATATAGAGTACTAGTTAGACTTAAGAGGTTTTTTTCTAAATAAAACTATAAAAAAAGATATATTCAATACATATATAATTCCGTAATAGCACTGCGCGTATTTTCGTTGTTCACGTCTGTATTCTTTATGGCGTTTTTACGATAAATGGTTAAGTTTCGACAATAGAGTAGAGTAATATTTTAAAGTCCAATCCTGTTAAAAACGGTACAAAAAATCTGAGGTTCGACCAGCTCGTCGGTATCGGGCGCTCAGCGAGACACCGCCGTAGAGTTATTCGACAAAAATGCTAATTTTCAAATCTCGAACTCTCTCTGCCCGCTACAATCGAAACGACCGCGAAGCTTTCTTTTTCAAGTGACTAACTACCCAATGTTCCGATTTGTATCCGCCCTGCACTTGCACATCACTAATGTTGTCATTATTTTACTGACATTTGACAGTAAAGTCGATAAATGCCAAAATCGATTAACATCGTGTTAGTACGCGATTGCAATCGCATCTTTAATTATATAATTAACATTGTGCAAGTGGTCGCCGATCCCATCTGCGGGCCCACGCTAGCAGTTTCAGAGATAACGTACACCGATTGCCAGTTAAATGCGAATTTATTAAAAATATAAATACCTCCGCGTCGCCTTTATACGCTCAGTGTTCCTGCAATTGCATTTATAAAATCGTTGTAAAAAATATTATGTCGCATTGATAACAGCGACTGACAAGTTTATGCGATTTATTCATGAATTCAATTGATTTCTTGTGTCTTATCGTGGGGATCTGGTTATTGTCGTAGACGCAAACAAGCGCGTACATTATGAAGGGTGTCGAGTAATAAAGTTCAATAAAACTATTTGTGCCTCATGAAATGTGTAATAGCAAAAGAACATCGTATTAAATTGTAGTTCGATCCATCAAAGGCTCGTTAACACGTTCACATGCCGGCGCGGGTGACTGTTTTTTTTTAACCAGTCCGGTCTAGTGTTGCGCCTGTTTTTGTGAGTCGATCGATTGTCGGTAGTAATTGGTATGGGAGTAGCCGATGTTAAACATGATGTTTGACGGTGAACCGAGTTAATTATTTTCGTGTCGTAGGCGTGCTGGCTCCGTTTGGTGAGATGCTATCTCGCATTGAGATTGTGCTGTAATACAAAAAGGAAATGGATCATTTGAGACGTGACCATTTGATAACAATACTGTGTTAGTTTATTCGATCGGTTTAATTTCAATAAACAATCATTTAGTTACAGCTTGAAACTTTTTTCTATCTTCACGCCTCCTCACAAGGTCACCGGTGGGGTAAGCAAAAGTGTGTAGGTTGTACGCACACATCCAGTAGTACCCATTTTTAGCCAGAAATATTTCAGATGCCAACGTGACAGATAGCGAGTCCAACGCCGTTACTCAAGCACGACTTTAATTTTAATTTCTTCTCCAACATATGTAGACGATAAATGGCAGATCTATAGCGGTTTCTACAGCTATACGTCTCTGAATTGCTTCTCAGACGTATGTAGGTTTCCTCTCGATGTAACCGTTCACCGTAAAGCTCGTGGTGTGACTAATCACTGTACTTAAGTATTTTAATAAACCCAACGTCTTTCCATTTACCCAATAACGCGTAATGATAATTATGTTCTTCTTAAATTTGGGTACTACATTGAAAAATAAAACTGGAATGCCACTAAACCATTGGTTCTCCTAGTTCTTGTAATAAATTGCGGTTTTATTTCTCTCAGTTGAATACATGGTATCTACGATCTTCTGCGGAAGGCCGCTATCTCTGGCATCGGTTTCGCGGAATGCCACGGGTTCCGCAAATCAAATTACGCGTTCCGAATTTCGAACGGCGGCCATGTCAAAAGCGAACAGTGTTGCTATCAATGTATTGATGCACTCACAATCGACATATTAATATTCGATCTATAGCCGAGTCGATGTTCTCGATTCGTATAATTAAAATCGAGATCGATCCGATTGGACGTTGGATTCCGTCACGTTATTCATCATAAGTACCGCCTACTTTTGACGCCTCCAGCGCTGCGTGTACGCAACTCTTTAAGCTGTTTATTTATAACTCGATATATATCACTATATCGATACGCGCCATATTCAAATGTCTTCACGACTTCCCACGAGGGTCCTCGATAGCATATGCAGAGGCATAATGATAATAAAAAATTGAAAATTAAGCCGTTAAAAAAAGCCGTGGTGGCCGAGTGGTTCGAGCAGTTGCCTGCGACGCAAAGGTCGCAAGTTCGAATCCCGCCTGTACCAATGAGTTTTTCTGAACTTAAGTACAGTGATTAGTCACACCACGAGCTTTACGGTGAAGGAAAACATCGAGAGGAAACCCGCATACGTCTGAGAAGAAATTCAAAGGCGTATGTATAGTCGTGCTTGAGTAATGGCGATGGACTCGCCATCTGTCACGTTGGCACCTAATATACCTCTGGCGGAAAGTGGGTGTGTGGGTATTACCTATACACCTCTGCCTACCCCTTCGGGGACCCTTGTGGGAAGGCGTGAGGATATATTATTATATGAAAATTAAGCAAATTATATTTATAAATAAAAAAAAACAGAAAAATTAAGAATAAATATAAATAATATATACTCACGCCTTCCCACGTGGGTGCCCGAAGGGGTAGGCAGAATAAATAAATAAATAAAAAGAATAAATCAAACATTAAATAACAAAATCCTTTTGGCAAAATATATAATCAGGCGTCAACGTGACTGATGGCGAGTCCATCGCCGTACCTCAAGCACGATACATACGCTTTTGAATTGCTTCTCAGACGTATGCAGGTTTCCTCTCGATATATTTCTTCCTTCTTCCGTTTTCCTTCACCGTAAAGCACGTGGTCCGAATAATCACTGTACTTAAGTAGTCAGTTTGTATCTAACATATGCGTTATATTTAAATACTTAGGCCAGAGTAACGTTGCAGGATTGCAGGCACATAAAAGCGTATTTAATTATTAAATAACGTTACAAAATTGCGACGGTAATCCGGTGTTATTAATCACACACTGAAGCTAAGGTGTGGGGGTGTATTACGAAATCGTATGTGTTTTTACAGAAGCGGGGGGTCGACTCGTGAGCCCTGCAACGTATCGTCGCGTTTTGCATAGATTTAAAAAGTCGATAGTTATGCAAATGTCCCGGTTGCCGTGTTTACTTGTTTCTGAGTTACGGCGTAGCTCGGTAATAGACCCCCGTGCCTATCAGAATCGGACTTTTTACAGTATTCGATGGTTTTTCAACTGTTTTCCCTATCGTTGTTCGCATGTCTTGAGCTCCCAGATCTAATATTACGACGTGACACGAATGTGGGCAGGTTATAATGCAGCAAGTATACAATTTTATATGCATTTTGATAACCTAACCAACTTTAAGTGGAGATGAATGTCACATACCTGGATGACGTGTCATTCAAGTGACAGTTCTCTCTTAATCTAAACAAAAAATATCGTGACGTCATTGATCTCGCCTCTTACATTAAGGCAACACTAGTTCCTTCCATAAAGGCAGTTATTATATAATATAATTTTAGTCCCTTTTAAATTGAGACAGCAGTCACGTTCCTCTTTCGCTCACTTATGTTCAATTATATTGCCATATTATTAGTAATAAAATATATGCTTCCAAAAGCAGCTTTCCATAGGTATATGAAATTATAATGTCACTGAACAAGGCGTGGACCATATTTGCATATCCAGTTACTAATTACTCTGCACAAATCATGCCACCGCGGTATTTGTGGTGCGTGCGTGGAGTGACCTGGCTTTTTTAATTCCTGGCAACAATTTATGTAAGTGACTGTATTGTTTTTTTTTATGGCTACACAGATTGTCTTTGGCCTTGTGACAGCGCGGTCCGTTAAAGATGACATGTGTTATAATTTGCCTTCATGATTAAATTATCTGCTTAATTCGGCTCCGATAGCCTTATGAATACCCACAGTCTAACCCTGTATCTACAATAAACACGGTTATAATTTGACCTATTCTGACAGTAAAGCGAAGAAGCTCTTAGAGTGGCATAGACTTTTTTAAAACGTAAAATTTCATTATACAATTCCGGCAATAAACAAAAGATTCATATCTTTTGTTTATTGCCGGAATTGTAGCAATATGGACACTGCAATATGAGAGATTTCACTGCCGCCTTTGTCCATCGTTTATAACGCATCCATGTTGAATAGTAGTCAAGGTCGTACAAGTCTACTTACTGCCGGAATAGTAATACTCCGGGCCGGGAACCTTCATCATCATAACATTCATTCCTTAACTCCACCTGGGGCACCCTCTTCTCTTCTGCACCAGCTGTTATGATATCCAGATCCTCATCCAGAAATACAACTCCAAGAAATACTATGGCCGCGACCTGAATATACTGCCTCAGGCAGGCATCTATATTTCAGAACCTCCAAGATATTTCTCGCTCAGTATACCTTTTGCCAAGTTAAGTCCTTGTTTCTCCGCTAGATGGCATTATAAATGTCAATCTCGCCATACTTTAAACACAGTCCAGTCTAGCTTCCAAGCTGGTGAACTAGTAGCGCTCTAAGCTGAAATCCATACCCCACAAGAGGTGCCCTGTGTTTGCTCACCTAAGAAGCGCCTCTAGGCCTTTGGTCTCGCGATTATTCAATTATGTAGCAAAAGTTCTCAGAACTAACACGAAGAAAGGCAACTAAAATAAAAATATTATTAAAATCCTCTATTACAAGGTTTCCTTGGGAAAAATCGAACAGGAAGTATTTTAGGCTCCCTTTATGACGGTATAGTGACTAGCGTAAATTGGACCTAAGTCCGCTACTACAAGTTTTACCATATCAATTAGTTGTTAAGTCGTCGTACAGGCTTTTATAAAACTTATTATTTCAGATATACCTACAGGTATTTAGGGTAACAAATGTTTATCAAAACACGAAAAACAGTTTAATTTCCTTCACACGCTTATCTTTAGCTGATCGCTTATACCTACTAGTGTTTTTCTAATTACATATGAATACGCACTTGTGGAAATTAATGACCGCACATAGAGTAGGCAGGGATTGGAGAAGGCATAAGAAAATTTGTGATTATATTTTGTGTAGGAAAGTAATTGGTAATTAAAAACGAGGCATGACTTCCTAAGTACTTCCATTCTGTACAATCAATTAACTTATATTATAATGCAACATTATTTTTTACCAGAGTTTTTAAACTTATTTACAACATTTGCCAAGAAGCGTGTTTTTACACAATTTATCGCATTTGACCCTTACATCTGTAGTTTTCACCTTCAAAAGCTGCAAATGTCAAAGTCTCAAAGGACTCAGTACCACTGATTCTTCCGTTCAGTAACTATTCAACTAATGGCTAGAGTTAATCGTCGCTAAATGATACAGCTGCGCAGTGAACAAAGATTGTAGAAAGTCTCTTGAGGATGTGCTGTGCCTCGTCCCCTATACCTATTACTAGCAAAATTGTTCCTCTTAACAAAAGGTCGCATTGAAACACGTGATATATTGATACCTTCTATAGCGAGATGCAGTGTATGTTTGTATGCAACCTCTATAGTAAGAAAAAACGTATTTTGTTGCAATTTGTATTTTTAAACGATAATTCGGAGGTTATGGAACGGAAGTTAATATTTTCTTACTCACATTACTCAAATTACCGTATCCAAGAAGCAGTGTAAGTGTTTTATAGCTCCTTGTCCATTCAAACACCTCATGAATATAAACTGTAGTCTACATCAATCATACTCATATAGGCTGAGATTTTGCCGAGCGATTACACCACACTCGTTTGTGAACCAAAGGGTTGGCTTCAAGACTAAGGTCGGCTAAAGTAGGTTAATTAAATTGTACAATAAACTCTTGAGGAAAATGCAATTCATAAGCTTGTTTCCTAAAGTACCTACTAGTTTCGAGTTGTTCAGCGTAATGCAGTAAACAACGTTCTTATTAAGCTCTGTATGAATGTGATGTCTATGTTGCTTGCCTATGACAGATGTCAGAATTTAAGGTTGGCGCGTCGCATGCTAATGACAGTTGTTAAACAGGTTTTAATTTGGTGTGATCCTGCATATATTCAATAAATAAATGTTTAAAAATATTATTGTTGTAATGCGCTCCATATTAATCAAAATTATTATAATTAAGCTTCTCAAAAGGGTCCTCAAGAGTCACAGCAAGTGGCACAGGTCTGACAACCTCATTTTCGCCGGAAACATTTAGGTGTTAAAGTGACAGATTGAAAGCCTATCGCCTTAACTTAACTGTATATTTATTCAATGAAATTACACAACCCAACAAACGTTGATTTGCTTCCTTCGCTTTATAAAGGCTTTAAGACCAGTGTAAACACAGTTAGTTTGCGTTTTTATTTATTTCTCAGAACATATTTTGAATGCTGGCAGCTTCGTCAAAACCTAACCTAGATAACGCCAGCTTGGTATCCAACATGGCGCCGGTTTGTTTCGCTTATCGTCCGCGAAGACATCAAGATTTATTCATCATGAGGCAGGACATGGCCAGTACGAGGAAATGTTTATCTAGCCAACGTTTTTGCTGTCCGTTGCACAGAGCGGGACGGCACTATGTTTATTGCAATTGTTGCTTACGTGATTTTGTTTATGATCCTACAGACATTGTAAGGTTTTATGAATAGCTATGTTTTATTAGCTGTCATAGAGTAACTAGTTCTATACTGTCTTGAAATGTACACTCTAAAAAAACTGAAATGTTTTAAAGTAATAACAGTATTTTTTTTCTTTACTGACAGAATGACAGATCCGAAGTGTCAATATTTTAGTTTGTATGCCCACCTTTACCCTTCATTTTAAAATGTTATTAAAGAATATAGACTAATATACAGATTAAAAATATATCTGTCACTTTTACTTTACATTATAAAAAAAT